>JBBPBX010028488.1:0-10636 GCA_038048925.1 Garcialebias charrua
GCAGTACCGCCTGAGAAAAGCCGAGCAGAAAAGCCTGCGGGTCGCTCAGACGGGCCACGTGGACGGGGAGCTGCTGCGCGGCCTGGAGCAGGATCTGAAGGTACGTTTGGGCTCTCGTTCATTTCCATCTTTGAATTCCTTCAGTAGTTTTACAAAAATAATTAAATACAGGTGGTCCTCGACTTACGACGGCCTCGACTTACGACGTTCCGGGGTTACGACACGCATCTCCATTTAAAAAGAAAATGTAAATTTTTTATTTATTTTTAAGCCTATTTACGCAGTTTCCGGCAGTTTCCCGTTTTGCTAGCTGCGGAGGCTACAGCTGCCTGTACTCTCTATAAAAAAGCTAAGTCTGGTCCTCTGGACATTCAAAAAACAAAACAAAACTTGTTGGACCAAGCTGTACAGGCAGCAGATGTGGAAAAGTAGCTGTTTTATGGACCGAGGTTTTATGACGTAAACGAATGCAGAATCCGGAGGAGGAACGGAGGAAAGGCTTCACCAGCTGTCCAGAGTAGGAAATTAACTCTTTTTTTCCCCTTCATTATGGCTCTCAAATGTATGTGTTTTTTGATAATTACCATATTCGTCGGACTTTAACACGCTCCTGTGTATAACACGCTTTGTCCAATTATTGCCAATATATTTGAAAAAATCCATAAATAATACGCTTCTGTGTTTACCACGCATCTATTATGCGTCATCGCTACGCGACGCGTCAGCGCCACATTTGCCCTGCTTAAAATGGCTGCCGCAGAAGCGAGCCGGCACGAAGGAATTTACAAGTATAAACACTGTAAAAACTATTATTTATTTGCGAGAAAAAATATATTTCTTAGCTGACATTATAGCACAAGGGTTCCTGAGCTTAACCAATTCACAAAATGTTCAAATCAGCTGGATTTAAAAAAGTAGTTCGCCGATTTGCATGCAGGCTGGTGGGACGCTTTATTTCTTTAAATTTAGCTAAATAAACGCTTAAAATATATATTTCTTAGCTGACTTTATAGCACAAGGGTTCCTGAGCTTAACCGTTCCTTAATCAATTCACGAAATGGTCAAATCTGCTGGATTATAAATTGTTTCGGTTTGACTTCTTCGCGTGCGCTACTAAAATAAATTATAAAAAATTGAATTTTATCTCAAATGTCTTATACAGCTAATAATTTGTAAATGACCACCAAATTACGCTCTGTAAGTTTCAAGAAAATCTGTGGTGTGGTTTATGAGTTATCTTGCTAACAAAAACAGCGAACCTTACAGCTAACAGGCTAGCAACAGCAGCTACATCCAGAGTAGGAGGCGGGCAGCGACAGTCAGTCCGACCAGAGGAGGCTTTTTTCGGACACATGAGCTAGAAACGGTCTGGAAGTGACCTTCCTCTTCGCTCTCTGAGTCCTCTGCTGCTGCCCATAGCGCCCATAGCGGCCAAAACTGGTACTGCTCCATTTTCGCCCAAAATGAAAAACAGCAAAATCAGAGGCAAAAATGGGTCTAAAAATATGGGGGAAAATCCATATATAACACGCTTCGGTGTCTAATACGCAGAACATTCAAATGAGCAAAAAAACTGTGTGTTATACTCCGACGAATACGGTATGTAGGGTACTGTGTTAGGATAGGCTTAGTGCTTGGTAAAATACAGTATTGTACGCATAAGGTGCAGTTTGGACATATGTTTCGAGTTACGTTGAAATTCGAGTTACGACGTAGCGTAGGAACGGAACTCCGTCGTAAGTCTAAGATTACCAGTATTTACTGGAGAACGATCAGAGATGCCCTGATTGCAGTGTTTCTAGGCGGGTTCTCATCATCCCATGTCTGATTCTTGTGGTTGTAACTTCTCTTTAAGAACTGTTATTGACAGCAGACACATTTTCTTTCATAATTTCTGGAAGAATTGGAAATTTCACTGCATTTGACGAGACACTGCAATTCATTGTTTCTGCGTTTTCAACCAGTTTATTGTGTAACCTTTTCCCCCCACAAGCATGGAAACGTGAACCTAAGTGTTTTTACTTCGTACTGAGGAATCTACACGTAGCTTGTTGAAGTGAAAACCGTTGCTGTAAAATACATATTTCGCCCATATTACTGTAGACTTCATTGTTCCTCTCTTTCTTGTTATAATAAAACAACATTTAACGTCATTCATGTGTTTTTAAATAACAGCAGTAAAAAGGTTTTTTGGATACGGCAGAAAAGGATGACAAATGATAAAATTATAATTCTTTAGAAACCAAAGCATGAACATGTCGGTGATCGGGCGTATTCGTGGACAGAACCCTGAGCTGGCTGTGTGGATTGTTCATTCTTGTTCTCTTCCTTTCGGACCGGACCGCCCGCAGGTTGCGAAGGACGTGTCGGTGCGTTTGCACAACGAGCTGGAGAGCACCGAGGACAAACGCAGCCGAGCGGAGGACGAGAACGAGACGCTCCGGCAGAAGATCATCGAGGTGGAGATTTCCAAGCAGGCGCTGCACAACGAGCTGGAGAGGCTCAAAGAGGTGAGGGCGGGAAGAAAACGTGTCCAGGTTGAAGTAAGTCCTGGTGGACAGACGGAGGAGCAGAGCTTTGTTTTGGTGCACATCTGGTTCACTTTTTGGCGTCTGTGTTTTATTGTGTGAACGTTTATGAAGCATTCACACTACTGGGATCCATTTTTCTTCCGTACGTTTTTCAGCATCTTTCTTGTCCTGCAGTTTTCAGGTTACAGTATTTCAACAAATCATAAGTCAAAGTCAAAGTCAACTTTATTGTCAAAACTGCAATATGTACAGGACATACACAGGATTGAAATTGCATTTCTCTCTCAGTCCCTCGGTGCAACAGTAACCATTTAAACACTAAACAATTAATAAACAAGCATAAAATGAAATAATAAAAGTTTAGTACTGTCCTGAGTTTTTTTGCATAGTAGTTTTTCATAGTAGTATAAAAGTATAAAAAGTTTCACCAACACCAAAAACACCAACATTTAATAAACATAATCATAAAATCATAAATCAAAAACGTTCAGCTCTTCAGGACAATCGTGCTATGACTTTTGGTTTTGGTGCAACTTTAGCTTTTTGAAATACAGTATTTAGCTTTTTCTCCCTTTTGTCTTATGAATTGAGCTCATTTACTGCTCCTTTCCCATTCTGTTCTGGTTCAGCTTCGTTCAGCTTCCTTGCACGAATGTAAACTTTTTTTCCAGCTACTTTCAGCTAATTTCATCTGTTTTTTCATCTGTTTGTGCTCCTTTTAGATTATTTCTGCCAACTACAACATTTTTGTGCTTCTTCTAACTTCTTTTTACTAATTTCAACTTGTTCTGCTCCTTTCCGCTTATTTATGCAAGTTTTAGCTTTTTCTGCTATTTCAGCTACTATTTAGTTGTTTTTGTGCTAATTTTAGCTTTTTCGACTAATTCCATATTTTTTGCGCTACAACTTTTTTCAGCCTAATTCAGCACAAAGGTACTCTCTCCACTTCTGGTAATTTCAGCTTCTTTCTGCATTTTTAGCAACTTTTCAGCATTAAAAAAAACTAATTTCAGATTTTTTCAGATAATATCCACTTCTTTAAGCTTCTTTCGCCTAGTTTCAGCTTTTTCTGCTATTTCAGATACTATTTAGCTGTTTTTATGCTAATTTTAGCTTTTTCGACTAATTCCATATTTTTTGCACTCCCAACTTTTTTCAACCTACCGTAATTCAGTACAACGGTACTCTCGCCACTTCTGGTAATTTCAGCTTCTTTCAGCCTTTTTAGCTACTTTTTAGCTGTTTTTTGTAATTATTTTTTTTATTTTTTTAAACTAATTTCAGCTTTTTTCAGATAATATCCAAGTCTTTAAGCTTTCTTCTCTTAGTTTCAGCTTTTTCTTCTTTTCTGCTACTGTTTATCTCTTTTAATGCTATTTTTTGCTTTTTCAGCTAATTCCACCTTTTTTATAGCTCATTTCAGCTCTTTCCACTTCCATCTGGTAATTTAAACCTCTTTTTGCCTTTTCAGCTACTTCTCAGCTATTTTTTGCTAATTTCAGCAGTTTTTTTGTTGTTGCTATTTTTGTGCTAATTTCTGCTTCTATAATCCTAATTCAGCAAATATGTGTTCTTTCTGCTTTCTTCTACAAATTTAGGCTTGTTCTTCAATTTCAGCAACAATTCAGAATGCTTTTTATCTACCTTAATTGCAGCAATTTCTTCTGCACGAAGCATTCACACTGCATTCATGCAGGAATTTCAAAATTTCAATTGATTTTTACTTCTAGTTATTTCCTCGCAGTAAAATGTTTGTAGAGTCGGCTGACTTTTGTTTCAACCTGAAACTTCATCCAACCTGCTCGTCTCACACCCGAAGAACTTCTTTCAACTAATCCTACTACGACTCCAGAGTTGAACTTTTAAGTTTTCAAACCCTGGATCTGGCTCCTTCACACCTGAGTCCAGACTACGCGTGCCACATGGTGTCATTTTCAGAACTGCTCGGGTGATTTCTCTATTTTAGGTTCAGTTTATGAAAGAAACGTCCGGTGAGAATATTTATGAGCAGCAGCACGGACAGAGAACTGTAAATTAGTGAAACTAGTTTTGTTTGTGGCTCTTCCTTTTCTTTTGTACACAATGAATGAATGGGTTGTGAGATTTTTTAGCTTTTGTTAAAATGAGCTTAAAGGTTGATGTTGGGGCAGCTAGAAGCTACATCTAATCTAAGGATTAGATCCTTTTTTTTATGTTGAATTAATTTTTTTATATTTCCTCTTTTGTCTCTTCTTCATTCTCCAAAACAACAGTAAGATGCTTGTTCTCTCACCTTGTGCCTAATTTTATCAATTATCGTTACTTGTGAGTCGCCTGGGGCCTCATGTACAAAGACTTGCGTAGATTTCTTACTGAAAAGTCACGTACGGACAAATCCAGAAAAGTGTCCACGCACAAAAAAATCCAGATTTATCAAACTGTGCGTACACCGGAATCCACGCACATTCCTTATGTACAACACAATCAACGTGGAATTCAGCGCACATGAGAGAGTGGCCGACTCCGCCCTTGACACGCCTCCGTATGAATATGCAAAGTCATTCAAATATGCCATGCACGACAGGAATGTCGTCTCTGCTCCATTGCAAATCATGTCGGAACGTGGAAAAAAGAGGAACTTCACGGACTGTGAACAGAAATCACTTCTGAGTGAGGCAGAGAAGCACGGAAAAAGGCTTCATTCGGCACGCACAGTGCAAAACAAACCATCCACTTTTAAATAAGAAGTTGACCAAGCTGATCTAACATGCCTGTATAGCTTAGTGGCGAACGCGCCCGCCCTTCGTCCCAAAGGTCGTGAGATCGACTCCCGCTTGGTACAATGTTTTTTTTTTTCATTCCGGATTTAAAGACCACAGGAAAACTATTGAATGAAACAACAAGAAATAGAACAATACATGAAATGAAAGGAAGCAGACGATTTATTGTTTTGTAAATAGTTTTCATGTGTATTTCAATCTGGAACGAAAAAAAAAAGAAAAACGTTGTACCATGCGGGAGTCGATCTCACGACCTTTGGAACTAAAGGCAAGCGCTTTACCCACTGACCTAAACGTAGGCGTGTTAATACAGCTTGGTTAACTTCTTATTTAAAGAAATTACATCTCATTGTTGTCAATATTGTTGCCACTATCTGGCGCATGCTTTTATATCCACTCATCTAATTGCGTCCATGTGGATGTAATAATCGTTAATCATGTGTGTTTGGTGGGATTTATGATTGTTTTCACATCGTGGACACGGTTTCACAGATCACCTGTAAGTGTCGCCAAAGGAACAATAACCACAGAAACGTGCGTACGCCAACAGGGGAGCAGCCGTGGATTTCTACGTGGATGCGCAGATATTCCCGTTCATATCAGATTTGATACATACGCCACTTTGCGTGGAAAGTGACGTGCGCAATGTTCTTGTGCGCACGCATGGTTGATACATGAGGCCCCAGATCCCTTAAATCTGAACCAGTCAGAAGTGGTGTAGAGCAAGTCGTGACTTCCTGTTTTCCACTGATGTACTGTGGGTAATGTAGTTAAAACCCATCAGTCATTGCCTACAGTTGGTAAGCAGGTTTATCAGTGGTGTTACACTGAGAATTAAAACTGAGTTCTGACGTCAAAGTGTTTGTACGGTGTTGAAACTCACACAATGACTGCCGGAGATCAGCAAAAGCTTCCTGAGACAAGAATAAGAAATTAAATGTGACCTGTGCTGGCAAAATTAGTTTCAATGAGGGATTTTTCAATAATAAGTTATAATTTTTGAATTTGCCATATCAAAAGCTTCTAAATGATGTGTAGTTTGTTTAAATTTGTTGATTTATCACCTGGAACAACAAGCTAGTTTTGTTTACTTAAGCTCTGGTTTGAAAATTCAATTTTTAATTGATTTGGAGTGATGTCATTGGGAATTCCAGCCTTTTATGTAAATAAAAATGAATCTCCAAGCTTTACAATGATGCCAGACATTATACAAAGGGATTTCCATGTATATCTGCTAAGGAAAAATAGCAAATTTCAAAGGGAATTAAAAGCATTGTTTCTAAATACACATTTGTTAGGAATCTGTAATTTTAAGGTAGATTAGGAAAATTATTTGATGTTTTAATTACTGGGACTGCTGGATGGATGGATCATGGAAGAGATTGATGGATGGATGGTGGATGACAGATGGATGTTGGATGATGGATGGATGGATGGATGATGATTCATTCAACCTTTATACAGGTTATGGGGGATGGCTGGAGGGATGATGAATGGATGGATGATGGATGGATTGATGGATGATGGATGGATGTTAGATGATGGATGGATGATGATTCATTCAACCTTTATTTATACAGGTTATGAGTGATGGATGGCTGGATAGATGGATGGATGATGGATGGATGGATGTTAGATGATGGATGGATGATAATTCATTCAACCTTTATTCATACAGGTTGTAGGTGATGGATGGATGGATGATGGTGGATTGATGGATGATGGATGGATGTTAGATGATGGATGATGATTCATTCAACTTTTATTTATACAGGTTATGGGTGATGGATGGATGATGGATGGATTGATGGATGATGGATGGATGTTAGATGATGGATGGATGATAATTCCTTCAACCTTTATTCATACAGGTTGTAGGTGATGGATGGATGGATGATGGATGGATGGATCATTCAACCTTTATTTATACAGGTTATGGGTGATGGATGGATGGAGGATGGATGATGGATGGATTGATGGATGATGGATGGATGTTAGATGATGGATGGATGATAATTCATTCAACCTTTATTCATACAGGTTATGGGTGATGGATGGATGGATGGATTGATGGATGATGGATGGATGTTAGATGATGGATGGATGATGATTCATTCAACCTTTATTCATACAGGTTGTAGGTGATGGATGGATGGATTGATGGATGATGGATGGATGTTAGATGATGGATGGATGATGATTCATTCAACCTTTATTTATACAGGTTATGGGTGATGGATGGATGGATGATGGATGGGTCATGGATTGATGGATGATGGATGGATGGATCATTCAACCTTTATTTATACAGGTTATGGGTGATGGATGGATGGAGGATGGATGGTGGATGGATTGATGGATGATGGATGGATGGATCATTCAACCTTTATTTATACAGGTTATGGGTGATGGAGGATGGATGATGGATGGATTGATGGATGATGGATGGATGTTAGATGATGGATGGATGATAATTCATTCAACCTTTATTCATACAGGTTATGGGTGATGGATGGATGGATGGATTGATGGATGATGGATGGATGTTAGATGATGGATGGATGATGATTCATTCAACCTTTATTCATACAGGTTGTAGGTGATGGATGGATGGATTGATGGATGATGGATGGATGTTAGATGATGGATGGATGATGATTCATTCAACCTTTATTTATACAGGTTATGGGTGATGGATGGATGGATGATGGATGGGTCATGGATTGATGGATGATGGATGGATGGATCATTCAACCTTTATTTATACAGGTTATGGGTGATGGATGGATGGAGGATGGATGATGGATGGATTGATGGATGATGGATGGATGGATCATTCAACCTTTATTTATACAGGTTATGGGTGATGGATGGATGGAGGATGGATGATGGATGGATTGATGGATGATGGATGGATGTTAGATGATGGATGGATGATAATTCATTCAACCTTTATTCATACAGGTTATGGGTGATGGATGGATGGATGGATTGATGGATGATGGATGGATGTTAGATGATGGATGGATGATAATTCCTTCAACCTTTATTCATACAGGTTGTAGGTGATGGATGGATGGATTGATGGATGATGGATGGATGTTAGATGATGGATGGATGATGATTAATTCAACCTTTATTTATACAAGTTATGGGTGATGGATGGATGGATGATGGATGGGTCATGGATTGATGGATGATGGATGGATGGATGATGATGGATGGATGATAATTCATTCAACCTTTATTCATACAGGTTGTAGGTGATGAATGGATGGATGATGGATGGATTGATTGATGATGGATGGATTGATTGATGATGATGGATGTTAGATGATGGATGATTCATTCAACCTTTATTTACAGTATACAGGTTATGGGTGATGGATGGATGATGGATGGATGGATGGATGTTAGATGATGGATGGATGATGATTCATTCAACCTTTATTTACAGGTAGTCCCCGAATTACGAGCGCTCTGATCTACGAGGTTCCAGACTTACGAGCTGGCGAATTTTTGGAAAAAACGCAAAAAATACTGAGTTTTCATGTGTTTTTTCACCACAGTTAGTTAGCTAAGCATATGGACACACGTTTCCGATCATTTTTATGCACTCATAAGCAGTTTTTGGATGAAAATAGAGTGTTTGTAGTCGCGCTAGCGAAAACCGTTCCAATTTACGAGCGAATTTCCGGATTTACGAGAGACATGGCGGCCGTTCCAAATTACGAGATTTCCGGTTTACGAGCGCCTCGTTGTAACGGATCTCGCTCGTAAATCGGGGACTACCTGTATACAGGTTATGGGTGATGGATGGATGGATGGATGGATGATGGATGGATGTTAGATGATGGATGTATGATAATTCATTCAACCTTTATTCATACAGGTTGTAGGTGATGGATGGATGGATGTTGGATGATGGATGGATGGATGATGATTCATTCAACCTTTATTTATACAGGTTATGGATGATGGATGGATGGATGGATGTTAGATGATGGATGGATGATGATTCATTCAACCTTTATTTATACAGGTTATGGGTGATGGATGGATGGATGGATGATTGAAACTGACAGTGAAGGATTTTTAGGTGAGGGATTTGAACGAGGCTGTAGTGACTTCTCAACATTCTCTTCCTGCTGCACTAAAGTTGACAGTTCATTTCAAACTGGGTTGCCAGGTCAAAATCCAAGATGGCTGCAACCTGATTTGTATATTAGTAAAACTTGTGAGGTGGAAAACTTGAGGAATAAGCAACGGGCTGACTTCCATTTTACTGAGTGCCTGCAAAGATTCCTATCAAAAACGTTGTTGCCAAGTCCAAATCCAAGATGGCCACCATTACCATTGATATGTTAATTGGCCACGCCCATCTTTTGTGCTTTGTAGTTTTTATTCTGCTCAAAAGTTGAGTTTCCTCAAATGTTTAGGGTGGCCGAAGATGAATCTGTGGTGCTGCACCGCTCGTCTTTCCATTCCATCTGTACTCAGAAGATGTTTTTTTTTTTAATATATATATTTTTAATTACAGGTAGTCCTCGGGTTACGACGTTTCGCGGTTACCAACGCCCCGTTCCATTGAAAAGCATTGTTCGAGGTACGCGGTTTATGCGCCTTTACACCAAAAAATACGGTACCGAAACTCAGCGGAAATTTACAGGAGGGAGGGGGGAGTGGAGCTTGACGCACTCAGTGGAAACTTACAGGAGACCTCATTGTTTGGACAGGCAGACCGGAGCAGAGGAGGTTAGGAGGGGCTAATATGCTAACAAACCTTACTGTAAAACTCTGGACCGCTGGACCGCGCATGGAAAAGTACAGGAGACCTTGTTGTTTGGAGCAGAGGCTTACGAGGCAGAGAGGCTACAGCTGAGCAACGAGCTAACATGCTAACAGACCTTGCTGTAAAACTCTGGACCGCTGGACCACGCGTGGAAATACAGGAGACCTTATTGTTTGGAGCAGAGGCTTACGAGGCAGAGAGGCTACAGCTGAGCAACGAGCTAACATGCTAACAGACCTTGCTGTAAATGCTGTGGACCGCGCGAAGCAGCAGGAAGCTGCAGAGCTCGGAGGTGCAACAAGCTAACATGCTAACAGACGGAGGAATAATTCACCAGCATACCAGTAGGTTAACTCTTTTTTTCCTTCATTATGGCTCCTAAATGTATGTGGTTTTTGATAGTGCTTGGTAAAATACAGTACTGTACGTATGAGGTGCCGTCTGGACGTATTTTCCGACTTACGTCGAAATTCGACATACGACGGCGCGTAGGAACGGAACTCGTTCGTAAGTCGGGGCCTACCTGTATTATTATTATTTTTGCTGCACAGACA
>JBBPBX010028488.1:13824-36542 GCA_038048925.1 Garcialebias charrua
ATTGTGGGGCTCTCAGACAGTCAGGAAGAGAGTTCCACAGGCGGGGGGCAGCCACACTGAAAGCCCGGTCTCCCGTGGTCTTTAATTTGGTTCTCGGAATGAAGAACAGAACCCAAAGAGCAGATATGACACGAGTTCTGAATGTTCTTCTTCCTCGTCTGTCTCCATCTATCACATCTGGTACTGCTTAAGCTTGAACCATTACATACAAAAAAAATACAAACACACAGACGCATAAACACAATGTCCAAACATACACACTGGAGACGCAGCATGGGTTTGTGTGCTGGACGATTCCCAACAGAATACATCCAAATCCCCCCTGACTGGAGACAAAACTGCATTTATTTGTCAAGTTTTTGACTTTAACATAAATTTGCGTCTTCAGGCAGACTTATACACACACAACAAGCTCCGTTGTAACCCTGTACAGTTTGTGGTACTGGCTCTGGTTCTTGGATAAATACGATACTGTATAGTAACTGAATCCATCTCCAGGTTTAGCCTGGTGTTCTCATTTTCAAACTCTGCCTGGATTGCAAACCCAAGACAAATGCTGATGTATTACATGTGGGTATTTACGATTTCAGTTATTCCCACCCCTCAAGACGGCAGCGTAAATCTTTAGACTGGACGTATGCTTCCACCCCTTTTTTCCACTTTTACAGTATTCTTCACATCTGGCTTCGCGGAGTTTAGCTCACACAATATGTTGATCAACTACTGTATCTTAGAAAGAAAGGAATCAAACAAACTTGAAATTTTAAACTGTTGCATATGTCTCTTTGCCATGTTTCTAAGCAAATCCCAAGGGGAATTCTGTCCTAACATTCAAAACACTCACCTGCTGTTCCTACAAAACCAGAAGAGTCGTTCACTTCAGTGATAACTGTAGATCCATATTGTAGTCCGTTTGTGGTTTTACAATATTTTCTATAATTCCTATGTCTCGCTTTCGGTTCAGTTTCATCCCCTTCCAGTCCAGCCCTCCTCTGTCCTATAGTCCGGCCAAAAAGGAGTGCCGGACTTTTTCCTGGTCAAGCCTTTTCCTCTCCTTCTCCTCCCCTCCCGTCTCTTTCCTCTCCTCCACAAAGCCTCTCCTTTCGGAGCAACATTCCTGCCGGCTGCATGGTGTGTCGTGATGTCATAGACTAAATTTTTGCGTTGGTCAAGATGCCCTGATGCACAAAGGTACCTTCTGTACCTCAAACACACATAACCATAAAAGTGTCCACCCTGCGCTTCCTCCCTTCCTGTGTATACACCAAGCCCTTTTTTCTCTCCAACACACACAACTTTCCCTTTAGCCTTCAGCTTCTGTCATAACTGAGGAAAACGCAGCAACGAGGCAGGTGTGGCGGCGATGATGAAAAGACGATGACTGAAGAAGCAGGAGCAGATGATAAGAGCGTAATGGTATTTTCTTCTGTCATCATCAGTATGAAACTGTTGACTCAAGTCTCTTGCAGGGGTTAGGGAGATTTACTGGCTGCATTTACTTATTAATAAAAAAAGTAATAACTCTGCTTCCATCATCCTGCCTTGAATCTTTTAAGCCTCAAGTATTTTTATTACTAGTAACTTTAGAGGTTATTTAAATGCTGTTCTTGGTGTTCTTCCAGATGTTTGACCTATTTATGGCGATTAAACACTAACTTTATACTATGAGTCCATTTCAGGTTTCAAAGTATTCAACGGTAATTTAACATATCATGGTGTCGGAACTACTAAATTTTTCTGTTATGCACTACTTATGTTTTATTGCTTTTTTATTAAAACATCAGAGAAAAGGGGCCATTTTGTTTGTTTGTTTCCCGCTCAAAATCACATGCCCACTCTTCTACTAGTTGCTCAGAGTCATAATTCAGTTGTGTTCAATGCCAAGGGGAGAAATTCCCCTATATGTTTTAAAAAAAAGCTTTTATTAGTTGGTTGTACCTTCTATCTGGAAGATAACCCAATAAGTTATCACTTGTCCTCTAGAGAAGAAACAAAAATTCTCTCTTTTCAAGGTAGCACTGGGTTGAATCAAATATTTGCAACAAGGAGTTAGCCTGTAGCTGGTGAAATATATACAGCCTACTGCAGGCAACGTACAGAGGCTAACAATCAGTTAAGACATTACTCAGCTTGTCAGACTGTCTTGCCAACAATCAGAAGATAAATATTTTGTGCTTTGCTTTGGTGTGTAATATGGGTGTCCCACAAGGTTCCTTGTGAGTTTTCAAATTTAATAAAAAACAAAACAAAAAAAAAACTGTTAAAAACTTCTCATGTATGCAACCATTAAATGTAAACTGTGTGTGCCAATGATTTGAGTCTGTTGGTGCGTTTGTGTATTTCAATTTGTAAGCCTTTTATAGTGTTATATTTCCTGTTTTATTATTATTGCATTGCATATCCATTTTTTTTTTTTACTTGTCAAGGGACTGCAGATGCAAATTAGCTTTTGCTATAATCTGGTACAACGCATCAAATGGTGACATCCATGTTTGAGTTGTGCATTGTCCTTTTTTAAATAAAGTTTATTCATTATACAGTAAATAAACATTTTAAAATGCCTGAAGAACACCTAAAATAAAAAGCCCAATTAAGCTATTTAAATCCAAATTTTAATTTCTAACTTGTTCTCAATATTTGTTCTTAACTTTCAACCAATCAGAATTTGTTATGAGTCCTGCGTCACCTGATCCCTTAAATCTGACCCAGTCAGAAGCAGCGTAGTCATGACCTCCTGTTTTTAACCAGCGTCCTGTGGGTAATGTAGTTTACAAGATTTGAGAACATGCAAACTCCACCCAGAAAGGCCCCCCGAGCGGGATTTGAACCAGCGACCTGCTCGCTGAGAGGCGGAAGCTTTATTAAAATAATCATCCTTAAGCAATAAGTAATTATTTAGGCCCCAACGATAACAGAATTTACATTTTTGGTTATTAAATAATATAATTCATGAGATGCTTTAATTTTTTGTATTTTATTTATTGTGAAAGTGGATCTTTATCACCCCATCAGAATTTCCTACTGGCTCGTGTGTACTTTGTACTAAATACGTAGTTCCATTATCCTGATAGATTCAAACTCTTTACATTTCAGGGTTGCTCTTACTATTTATGTGTCTGCTGGTGTTTTGTGTGAACGGATATGTGTCGGGTCATAGGATCTGCGCGCACGAAACCAGAGCTTCCCCGAGTCATGGTTCACTTTCTCTGCTCACAAACACCGCGTCAGGACTTAAGCCACTGGAAACACTTTCCTCAAATTTACAAGAGCCATTAGCAATACAGTATTGTGTTCACACTCACTGGCTGCTAAATGATGGAGGGCAGTGCAGCATGCAACACAATTCAAGAGATGGTACAGATCTTTTCAAGTGGGGTTCTGTGGAAACTACTACTATCACTATTAGTTCCACGTTAGTTATTCTGAATGACACAAAAACATACACGTTTTTTGGACAATGGGAGCCTCTGTACATGCCACTGTAGCTACTTGTATGTAAATAGCGTAAAGTTAAATTGCTGTTGGTAGGGATGCACAATATTGGATTTTTGGCCGATATCAGATATGCCGATATGTTAAAAATGCAAAATCAATGTATACATTTAAGAAAAAGGTCAAAAAGGACTTGCTCAAAAACTATATATGATGTAACTTAGTGTGTTTGTGTATTACACTTATGTTGACTGATGATGTAGCTTAGTGTGTTTGTGTATTACAGTTAGAAAAATTAAGTAGAATTATTCATTTTGTGATGTAGTTTGTGTATTACAGTTAGAAAAATTAAGTAGAATTATTCATTTTGTGATGTAGTTTGTGTATTACAGTTAGAAAAATTAAGTAGAATTATTCATTTTGTGATGTAGTTTGTGTATTACAGTTAGAAAATTAAGTAGAATTATTCATTTTGTGATGTAGTTTGTGTATTACAGTTAGAAAAATTAAGTAGAATTATTCATTTTGTGATGTAGTTTGTGTATTACAGTTAGAAAAATTAAGTAGAATTATTCATTTTGTGATGTAGTTTGTGTATTACAGTTAGAAAAATTAAGTAGAATTATTCATTTTCTGATGTAGTTTGTGTATTACAGTTAGAATGATGTAGTTTGTGTATTACAGTTAGAAAAATTAAGTAGAATTATTCATTTTGTGATGTAGTTTGTGTATTACAGTTAGATAAATTAAGTAGAATTATTCATTTTGTGATGTAGTTTGTGTATTACAGTTAGTAAAATTAAGTAGAACTATTCATTTTGTGATGTAGTTTGTATATTACAGTTAGAAAAATTAAGTAGAATTATTCATTTTGTGATGTAGTTTGAAGGTTATCATTGGTTGAACAAACTGTGAAATAAGGGGCAGATATAATAAGATTTCATCTTCTTTCTGCTCCTTTCATTTTATCCTACTTGTATTCTTGTATCTGATGAAACTGTCTTGTATTGTTCTTTTAAAATGAATGAATAAACATCAAATCAAATCAAATCAAATCTGGAGTCTACCTGGCAAAAACCCCACAAGAGCAAACTCCACCCAGACAGATCCATGACTGGGATTTTATCCAGCAACTTTCTCGCTGAGAGGCAGCTCCACTGACTGTTCTTAACATGCAATTTTTTGTCTTTCTTCCAACAGAATGTACACCTGGACCTGTCATTCTGTGTTTGTCTGTTTCTCCTTCCTGTCCTTTCAAACCCCAGCTAGTTGAAGCAGACGGCCGCTCGTCCCGAGCCTGGTTCTGCTGGAGGTTTCTTCCTGTTAAAATGGCGTTTTATCTTTCCACTGTTGCTTTTAATAATGTTTACTAATTGGCTTTTAATGTATGTGAATGTTTCTGTTCAGTGCCCCCTGAGATGACTTCTGTTGTGACTTGGTGCTACATAAATAAAGCGAATTGAAACTGAATCGAACTGAGGCACCGTGCCACTGTAGCTACTTGTATGTAAATAGCTTTGTAAAGTTAAATTGCTGTTGGTAGGGATGCACAATATTGGATTTTTGGCCAATATCAGATATGCCAATATGTTAAAACTTATTTGGCCGATAACCAATACCAATATTTTCCCCCTAGACCTACTTACAGAGACATACGTATATGGTAGCTTTCTCTGCTGTGGAATTAAAATACCACATTATTCTGCATGGTCGTTGTCAACTTGTCCTGCTACCAAATGCAGATGCCAAAAAGGGGACTAAAAAGGATGTAACACTTCAACTTGGATTATGTTTAGTGTTAAATTTATTATTATTATTATTATTATTGACATCTACTCTCTCTAACTCAATGACAACACTTGAACAGTGCAAATTTGAAAATTTTCACAAATCTATGTTCAACAGCGTGCATGATGTCGTAATGTGCTGGCGCTGTCCTTGTCACTGGGTTGTCATAGAAAAACAGCACCATATTATGTGCTGTTTTTATATGACAACCCAGTGACAAGGATGCCTGCAGCGCCAGCACGAGCGTCTTTTATATCAGTGAGTTATTTTGATGGAATAGCCGATGTTCGATATTTAACTTCATCGCTAATATCGGCCAATACCAATACCATGCCGATACTATCGTGCATAGATGCTAGTATTTGTTATTTTAATTTAATTGTATTTTTTCTTTCGGCTGCTTCTTCAGGAGTTGCCACAACAAACTAAGTCGCACAAAGACTTGGCAATTGTTTTCACGCGGATGCCCTTCCTGACACAACCACACTGAGCTACCACAGCCCTCTGTGTGGAGCAGAGAGCTGCCATCTAGGGTGCCCGCGGGAGCAGATTTTTGGGGTTAAGGGCCTTGCTCAAGGGCCCAGAGTGGGGCAAATGAGGGTAGAGGCAGGTGTGGGTGTTTCACCCTTCCCACTCATATTTTGATATGGTCGGTACGGAGAGTTGAACCAGCGACCTTCGGATCACAGGCCCACCTTCTCTAACCTCTGCGCCACCACTCGCAGTGTAACGGTTTATAAAACAGCTACCGGTACTTAATGATCCACAACAAAACATTTCAATTGGATTTGTTTAAGACGATTGCACTCACTTTTTAACTAAGCTGTACTCAGCGCATGAAAATAGTTGCAATAAACCTTTTTTTTTATTACAACAGAAAGATATTAATTGTTTTTAACTATTCACATTTCCACAGAACCCCAATTAAAAAAAATGATAATGAATTATCACTTAAGGTCAGATTCAAAGATTATCTTAATGTCAAACACTAAAAGAACAATCAACGTTTGATCAAATTTAACTTTATGTAGTTTAATACAATACATCTGGTTGTTGTATTGTTTTTACTCAAGCGGAGCTCCATTGAAAACGGAACCAGATGGTTCACCATTAAAACAGCAATCATAAGATGCTGAACGCACGACGACTGTGGTCCTTCAGCTCGTCTTTTAGTAAGAAAAAATGTAAACATTTTAAAATAAAGCGTACTTCAAAGAATAAGCCTATGTTGCGGGACTCCTTTTTCATCAATAGAAACCACAAAACATCTGTCTCAACTTTTGGCTTAATGAGCACACCACCGGTGGAGTGTGTGGAGAACAACATGGTGGTCCAGAAGTCAGAACAATTATTTTAATCTATAGAAAATGAAGCCATTAAGAAGAATGCATGGCCCTTTTAGTGTGTGTCAGAGAGTAGCAAGCAGCTGCTGTCTGATCACGTTAACTCTCAGTTCCAGAGAAATCCAACAAAGCTCCAATTCACCGTAAGGTTAGGGGTAGATAGTTTTTTCCTTTTAGCATCCTTGATTGAAATATGTGTAAGCTCTTGGTGAGCTCACAAGCTAAAAAAAATAAAATAAAGAAAAATCGGTCACAGATAATTGGGACACTAACCCAATTATTGTTTATACACTTGGGAGTTTAAAACCAGGATGAGTTGTCATGCATGTGCAAAGTGGTCCGATTTACACAAGGATGAGTCTAATAATGGACAAACTGGAAAATAAAAGACAAAAATAACAGAGGAACAAGTCACCAAGTTCCTCATCTGTCTGAATTTATGGATGAACACATACATGTGGGTCAGCTCTGAATCGATAATAAAGTAGTGCCCTGAGCAGTCTTATCAAATGAACATTGATTATTATTGATGAAAAAATATAACAAATGACAACTACTGCAGCATGTCAGAAAAAGACACATGTACTACCACCAAAAATAAATACATGTACAGTTTTGGGGGAATGCAGTAAATGACAGTTTCACTGCATGTGTGAAGCCATAGCATTAAAATGAACTTTGTTGATGTTAAAAAGCCATACGAGTAAGAATTAGCAGCTTAGTGAGGTCATTTCATGACGTTGGTTCTCTTTTTATTACAAGGGCAACCTCAAGGAAACTTCCACTGGAAAACTAAGAAATTATCTCAAAAATAAATAAATTATATACTTTGTATTAGACTGCATGTTCATTTGTGCTTTCACTGAGAAGTACCTTAAAGAAAAGTCTAAAACGGAGACAAAACTTTACATCAAGGCTTAATTTGTAAAACAATTGACGCCGGAACACAAATAGAAGGTGGTCGGGGGTGGGGTCCAATTTTTCCAGAAAATTTGGAATAAAAGAGATGCCATTTCCTGCATTTTGGTGTATTTTAACAGGCTGGGCGATATGGACCAAAATTAATATCTCAATTTTTTTAAACAAAAATTGCGATATATGATATATATCTCTATATTTTTTCTTTCCATAAATTAATAACAAAAAATAATAATATTTGAGTCAAAGTTTTGTCCCAATTGTCACACAGGCACATTTATTAACAGCTGTAACTGTACAAAATAAATGCTAAAAAAAATAAACTATTTAAATATATTAAATACGGTTATAATCCTCTTCAGCTGAGGGCAGCTGTGGCTGAGAGGCTAGAGCAGTCATTTTCCAATGGGAGAGTTGGGGGTTCGATTCCACCAGCAATCACACGCTGACGTGTTACTGAGCAAGACACTGAACCCCTCATTGCCTCTGACGTGTGTCCCATCAGTGTTTGAATGTGATAAAGCTCTGATTATTCTTTGTACACATCTAGTAGAGTGCTGTATGAATGGGTAAATGAGGCACAGATTGTTGTAAAGAGCTTTGAGTGTCTTGATAAGATTGAAAGGCGATACTGTATATAAGTACAGTGCATTCAGCTGCACCACCTTCACATTACAGTAGTAAGCGTGTGTGAACTGCAGTAAAGTGAGCCTCCACTTGGACCCTTGAAGCTACCAGATGACTTACTTGAAATGGTTCAGAGCTCATTTAGCCATGCTGTGTGCCTTTTAGAGGAACACAGAGAGGAAGTGCAACATTAATAAAGCGGCAATTTATTATATCGCTATACGGTCCTTAGTGGCTAACAAGGGGGCTAAAGCTGAATTCAGTCCTGCACGTTGTTCTGCTCCAATCTCTGTTGTCCAGCTAAGGCCAATCATCCATTTATTGCAGATAATAAATTGGACTGTCCTTAACATTTTGATCATGGTATTTTGACTAACTTTGAAACGTGATAATGTGAATAATACACACCAAACATTTCACTCTTTTTTTTATTTTTACTGTAAGCTTTTTTAAAATTTATTATCTTTGAAATGTATTAAGGAGTTTTGACACAATGGCAGTTGTGTGCGCTCTGCAGAGCTGTCTGGAGACGCTCCTGTGCATAAAACGTGCACTGTCGGCAGGGCGCACAGCTGATCGAGGTGAAGCCGAGATCCCACTCACGTCAAAAATTCCAGTAAATACAACGAGTTGCTCGTGCTACGTTTGTGCTGGTTTGTGTCGTTAAAATGTTCGTTTGTGCTGCTTTGGATTCTGAGACAAAGTTGCAGCTGAAACTGAATGAAGATGCTCATCCCTACGGGACATGCAGTCAGCGTCTCTGCTGGCAGGAACGTGTGCATGAGCTGTTGCGCCTGCTGAGGCATGCATTCACTCCACAGATGAGGACAAAGTCTCCTCTCGTTGTATTTTTAATAAATAATAAAAATAAAAATGCACAACGACTTTGGACTTTTATGGGCGGAGATATGCGCTAGTGGATCCGAGAGAACAGTTGCCGGAATGGACATGGTGAAAATGAGGGCGTTCCCGGATCTTGTTCCAGCAGGATCCGGTTCAAATTAACCATGCACTGCTTTACACCTGAGTTAATGTTGTCTCAACATTTTGGAATTACCGTATTTTCCGCTGTACACACCGCACAGCCCTATAAGTCGCATATGTCCAAATATGTCTAATAAAGTGGAAAAATCCTAAAATATGTTGCTTTGACATATACATTGCATCTATTATGCGTCACTGCTGATAACTTGGAAATGTGGGTGTTGTGCCAGAAATCGATTGGTTGCCAAATGGCGGCCACGGGAGCGTGCACGGGAGGACTTTAACAAGAATTTAACAGGATTAACACAAAAATAATCATTTGTTTTCTCGAAATTATAGTAAGGGTGTGGCTCAGTTGAACTTTTACTCAATAAATGCACTTACGGTCAAATCAGTTGCATTTTCAAAAGCTGATCTGAAACAGGAACATGCAGAGGATTACTTGCTGTGCGTTTCTTCAAAATTTAACAAGATAAACACCTAAAAATAATTATCTGTTTTCTCAAAATTATAGTAAGGATGTCATGTGTCTCAGTTGAACTTTTCCTTAATAAAAGGACCTGAACCGTCATATCAGCTGCATTTCAAAAGTATTCGCTGCCTCGGTGCTCCGGGAGTATGCAGACAGGGAGGAAATCAGGAAGGAGGAATGCTGCGCATTTCTTTGAAATTTAACATCGTAACCACCTAAAAACAATTATTTATTTGCTTGACATTATAGCAAAGGTGTGTCTCAGTTGAACTTTTACTTAATAAATGTACTTTAATTAAGTACTTTAATTGTACAGCCACACTTCCAGGCTGTCATATTGTTAAGTTTGCAGATGATACAGCTGTGGTGGGATGCATCACAGATAATGATGAATCCAGCTACAGACAGGAGGTGGAACATCTGGAGAGCTGGTGCAAAGAGAACAACCTTCACATGAATGTGAAGAAGACGAAGGAGATGATTGTGGACTTCAGAAGGAACAAACACACCCACACCCCACTGTATATAGGTGGATCTGCGGTGGAGGTGGTCTCCAGCTACAAATACCTGGGTGTACACATGAATGATAACCTCAGCTGGAGCAATAACACCACCAGCCTGATCAAGAAAGGTCATCAGAGACTCTACTTCCTCAGACGGCTGAGACGAGCCGGTCTGAGAAGCTCAGTCCTCACCTCGTTCTACAGGTGTGCAGTGGAGAGCGTCCTGTGCTCCAGCATCAACGTGTGGCATGGAGGCTGCACAGTTGCAGAGAGGAAAGCTCTACAAAGAGTGGTGAAGGCTGCACAGAAGTCTGTGGGAGTCAGTCTCCCCACCATCACAGACATCTACACCTCCAGATGCAGAAAAAGAGCCACCTGCATCATGAAAGACCTCACTCACCCAGCACACTCACTCTTTGCACCACTCCCCTCGGGACGGAGGTTGAGGAGCATCAAATGTAGAACCACTAGACTGAGGAACAGCTTCTACCCTGAGGCTGTCAGACTCATGAATAAATAAATAATAAGAATAAACACTGCAAAATGTCACATCATGCTGATACTGATCTGTTTCTTGTTGCTGCGTTCATCTGTGACTATCTGCGTTCATCTGTGACCATCTGCTCATGTTCGTGCTGCTGTTTATAATGATGTTTTTCTACTACATTAGGGCTTAGTGTATTACTAGCTGATGTCTCTCTTAGTTAATCCTAGATGTTATTATTGTTTTTCTCTTGCATTTGTTGTTGGATGTAACTGGGACCCTGTGTACATAATCTCGTTTTCAACACATGTACTACATGCGGTGCAAATGACAATAAATTCTCTCTGACTCTCTGACTCTGACTCTGACTTAATGTTCAAATTTGCTGCATTTCGCCGGCACAGCAAAATAAAGCAGATTTGACGTTGCTCCAGGCGAGCTGGACGAAGGTGGCAGGCTATGGCAAGCCAATTATGTCATTAACAGCCACTTTTACCTACTACGACAAAACGGCATGCCATACTAATCAAGTGCCATCTAGCAGCTGAAAATGTTAGTGTTGAATATTTTCAGTCAGAATGAATGAAAACGGTCATATGTCAGCCAAAAATTGATTTATAAATATGGGGGAAAATCCAAAAATACATTGCTGTGTGGTATTCTCGCTTAGCGTATTTTTAAGAAACCTTTCTCTTAGTTCATATCTTAGATCTTATTACTGTTTTTCTTTTACATTTTTATTGTTGGACGTAACTGGGGCTCTGTGTACATACTTTCGTTCCACCAGATGTACCACATGTGCTGCGAATGACAAAGAAACTCTGACTATCTCTCTGAAAAGTCACAGGGCATGCAAATTATGCAAAAAAACTGACTTATAGGCCAAAAATATATGGTAACACATGATTGTTTTTAACCATATTCAACAGTGAATTATAATAGATTATTGTCATTTTAGCGCATGAGCATGCAAACTGCATCAACATAGTTTTTGTCATTAAAATAATAAAACTATTACTGTACTGAGATTAAATTGCTTCCTTAAAGACATAGAAATGAACCGATACTGAGCTGAAAATCAGACCCCTGACTACCGTATTTTCTGGAATATAGGTCGCACCGGAATATAGGTCGCATTGTCCAATTATTACCAAAAAATTGGGAAAATCCATATACGGGTCGCACCTGAATATAGGTCGCACCTACGTCACCGCCGACGTAACGCGTCATCCACCGCTGACGTGACGCGTCACAGCTGAGTCAACCCGGAAATGTGGAATTATTTGTTTGATAAAAATTATAGCAAATATGTGTCTGAGCTGAACTTTTCCTTAATAAATGAACATAATTGTGAAATGAGCTGGATTTAAACATTTGTTTTGCCGAAAGTGATAAAAAGCCATAAATAGGTCGCACCTAAATATAGGTCACAGGGCATTCAAAAATGATAAAAAGCCGCAACCTATATTCCGGAAAATATGGTAGTTTGAATCATTTTTGTAACTGTTACTACATAGCTGCCCACTGCTCCACCTGGGTGTTTCCCAGGTGCGATGGGTTGAATGCAGAAAGCCAATTTTGTCTTTGTATGGGAGCATACAGTGATGACAACACATAGCACTTTATTATTATTTTTATTACACAAAGTCTTATTAATAAATGATGTGCTCTAAATAAATAGAGTGGCTCTCAAACAAATTTAATTATGAGAGGTCGGTGATGCCTCCAGGGCTACAAAAACCAACTCTGCCATTTTCAGCATCCTGCAGTCAGAAGGTCTTTTACAAACAGTCTTGTTGGACTACAATGCAAAAGTCAAAAGTGGGTGGTAAGTATTGTTTTGAGAAACAAAAACTCAAAAATGATGCAAAAAAAGTAAAGGAAACAACCAATTGGATAAAAGCCTATCAGAACTCACAGGTCATCTAAACAGGAAACCAGGAAGCTGTGCTCACTTGTGTCTGAGGAAACGGCCCTCAACACCGGAAAACCAACCAAGAATCTGAGGCCACCTGGACAAAAACATGGACGTAGACTAGGAGCATGCTGCGAAATTCACCAAAGTGGATATTTGGCAAAATAATAGATGTGAAACGAAACACTGTGACTTTGGTGGCAGCTCTGAAACAACATCCATAAACCCATTAATCAAGAAAGTAAACAGCTTACAGCAGAGAAGTACAACAGAAGTAACGCTATGTCAATCAAGAAAAAAACTGCTTTTTTACCGTGTATTTTCAACCAGCGACACACAGAAGCACAAAGTTGGCAAAACCGCAGTATATTCTGAAATTGATAAATAAGGCAATTCTCACCTACCCATTGCCAGAGAGCGTGAAATAACAACCAGACAGAAATCATGTCCGTTTGGAGGTTTACGTGCTAAAGAGGACCGCCCAACATGTCTGGGCTCATAGCAAAACCATTTTGAAACGTCTCACGACACCAGTCACACACACACACCCCCCTCGGACCCCTTCAGGGTGCAACAACAAAGAGCCCTGCAGGAGCTTCAACGCTGTTCTCTGGGCAGAATACTAATGCTGCACTACACACACACACACACACATACACTTACAGGTTCACACATGAGGGCTCTTGAGCAGAAAAGGTCTGAGTGTGACTAGTTGTATACACAAGCTCTCCAAACACAGAGCAGACGGACAGATGGACACTCCCAGCAGATGTACAAGATGAACTGGGATTAGATATGATCTGAGGTTTACACTGAACAGCTGTGTTTTTTATGCACGTAATGACTGCTTCAGTGCAGATTTATGTGGCTATAATAATGGGTCAAACTAAAATCTAAACAAACTATAATTTGCTCGGCTGGCTGCCAGATGAGTGGTATGCTGTTATAATGTATGGCCAGTTACTGATGCAGAACTGTAAGCAGTGTTTAAAATCTTTAAGTAGAGTGCAGGTTATCCTGGTCACTGTTTTCCACCAACAATGGAAACAACCCATTAGGGGTGCAGGGGAAAAAAAGAATCTAGATTCTCAGTCCTGGCAATTCAGAATCGACTCTAAAAGCCCCAAAAACAAATTTTTTTTTTTTTTACTAAATATTAATCAGTATGTTAAAAAAAAAACTGAAGTCTGTCTTTTATTTTGAGTTAAAGGTTAATGCACTATGGTAGGCTGAAGTCTGTTTACTATATATATATAATTATATATATAATTATTTGTCTATGATGGACTGGAGACCTGTCCAGGTGTCCCCCGCCTCTCGCACAGTGATGGCTGGACATGGACATCGGTGACCCCCGTGACGTAAGGAAGAAGTGGGTAAAGATGATGGATGGATGGATTATTTGTTCCTAGATTTTTCTTTTATTGTATTCGAGAAGTCCAGGCAACTACGGTAAGATAACCTAATACTGTACTGGTAATTTAAGTTACAGAATTTAAAGCTGCTATATGTAACTTTTCTAACAATATATTTTTAACATATTTCTTCACTCTGTCACTAGATTGATGTTAGAGAGTAATCTCTGAAAAAAACTAAAAAAAATATTGTCCCCTTGCTTCTCCAGGTGGTAAATAAGCATTTCTAAAAAGAAAAAGTGACCCGCCATTTTCCAGCCAATAAAAACAAAGTTTGTAACCAGCCAATAAAAACCGAGCTTGAATTTGAATCAGCCAATAAAAACAGAGCTTGAATTTGAATTTTAACAGACCACAAGGGGGCAGAGCCATATATGGCTCTGAGGGGGAGGGATCAGAATGCTTTGCTTGTTGAAATTTTTTCTAAGTGCTGATGTTCTACAGAAACTGCAGACTGAACCTTTAATGCATTCCTGTATAATTTGTTCCTATTTTTGGTATAAATATCAAATGATGCAAAAAATTTGATACAGTACAGAACCTAAAATTATTGTTTTAAATAAATGTTCTATTTGTTTACATTGTTGTTGTTTATCGTTTTCAACTTGTCAGTTACAAAACTGAAACTAAATTTATGACCTAAAAAAGCTAAGTCTGGTCCTCTGGACATTCAAAAACAAAACAAAACAAAGCAAAATAAATAAATAAAAATGTAAACACTTTACAATATAACAATAAAATTCAATTTTTGCTTTGTTTTGTTCTTGAATGTCCAGAGGACCAGACTTAGATTTTTTAGATTTTTCTACTTGGATTATTGAGCATGCATTAGGGTAAATTTATGACAATTTTAATAGAAAAATCGTTTCTGAATCAGAAATCTTTTCAGAATCGAAAAAATCGATTTTGAATCGAATCGTGACACCAAAAATCGGAATTGAATCGATTCTCCAGACACTGAGAGATTCGCACCCATTGGTTTACACTGATTTTATCCAACCCTGTTTAGCAATGTAATTCTAGTTTGCAAAAAAATAAAAATAAAATTAAGTATAGATTTAAGTGAAAGGTGCAAGATTAAAATCAAACAGACTTAGTGAAATTATGCAACACTTTACAATATAACAATAAAATTCAAAATATGACGCACATAAAGACATTTGTTTGCATCAGTGCACTCACTGATTATACCAGCAGGATGCAGGAAACAGCCAGAGAGACAATAACTGTAATAATTGGATTTGATTAGTGTTTCAACAAAATGAACCAGACATTGCCAACTAGCACTGATATGCCTGAAGTTTATACGTCTGCAGAACGAAAATTCAAATCAGCTAAATTTTTAAATGAGAATTTATCATGAAAGTAAGGCTTTTAAAAAAATGTATAGTTGTTTTGACATTTATGACTCAGTATATAAAAATGAGAGCATTAAATATAAGTATAAATATATTTTTGAACATATTTCCTGTTTACTCTGCAAACCCCATAGATCACATATACTGTAATGTTTTTTTATTTTTTATTTTGTTTGTTTTATTGGTAAAAAATAAAAAAATAAAACAAACACTTTCCAAAATGTGGAATCTCTACATTTACTGACAAAATCTACTGACAAAAATAGCCTGAACACCATTGTGTTCTTGATAAACACAACTTTGGGAGAGAAAGTGATTTTGCAGACTGTCTTGCACATGCTCACTATAGCACAAGTACAACTTAATTTTTATTTCATTTTATTTGTTTGAGTTTGGCAAGATTTGTCCTGACAGCACTTGTGTACCGAAAAGGTTGTTAACTGCAAATAAACTGTAACTAATGTAAAATGTTTGCAGTTTTTTTGTCATCTATTCTAAGAAAGAAAGAAAGAAACAAACAAATAGCAAAACTTTCCTTCAAACCTTAGAGTTCTGTTTTGTTAGGCATTTTCTTTCCATTGTTTCCTCGCCATTCATTATGTACAGTAGTCCCTCGTTTATCGCTGGGGATCCGTACCCTGAAGACCTGCGATAAGTGAAAAACCGCAAAGAAGGAATAATAGTACAAGTAGTAAGTAATAGTTTATTTTAGTATATACAGTATATTAAGGCGTTTTAAACCCTTCCCACACTCTTGCAATATTCTAAATGTTTCTAAACTATAAATGCTCTAAAAGAGCACAGAATGTCATGATTTGAGCTCCCTGCCTCCTCTGCTCTTTGCCACCTTCAAACGTTCTTGGCCACGCCCACTTATCCGCTCTGCACAGTGAACAGCTGATCAGCTGCAGCAGGAAGTTTATCCTGCTGTGTGAGCTGCACAAATGTGCAGGAGGAAGTTTTTTTCTGCAGCCTTGGGCTGCACAAATGTGCAGCTGGTGCTAAATATTTTGAAATAATTTATTTTAAATTAAACTTCCATGCCAATCGTGCGGCTCATCCATCAATCAGCCAATTGTGTGTCATGTTCTATCTTATTTTGAAAGACCGCGATAGAGCGAGTCAGCGACAAACGAACCACGAAGTAACGAGAGACTACTGTAACTTCATTCCTCCCCTGCAGCGCTCCAGTGCATGCATCAAGTGATCACTCCGTTTCATTTTGAATTATCACATCACCCCCAGTCTGATAAGTAACATTAAAGAACAATTCTCTCATCTATGTATCTTGTGACAGAATCTTATGTATACATGCATGTGTAGATTGTCTGTAATATAATTGCAAATCTAGTAAATCCTGCTTTTAGTGCAGTGATTTTCTTCAAGATTGTGGAATCATTGGCGTCCTCATTTATTTGTGACTCAGTGAATTATTTGTCTTTTATTATATTATTTTATTTGTTTTTTATGGACCTTTATGTGTCTGAAATAAAGTTTGATTGATTGATTGATATTAATGCACCTTATTCCCAGTTGCAAACCCTAACTGGACCAACAAAACTGCCAAGAAAGCTAACGTTCAGTCAAATCAGACAGGCTCAGAAACTACAGTTTGGACAAAAATGACAAAAGAAGCTGAGACTGAGGGCTTTGAAGATGTGATTTTATGCTTTCACATGCATGCATCAGTCCTTGTGGGACCTATTGTGTTTTTGTGTGATGATAAAGCCACAGAGTATATAACTGTAATCCTCTCCCAGCATGAATCAACCTGCTTTTTATCCAGCAGGACACTTCACAAACAACACAGTGAGGCTAGCTCAAAGCAAACTATTACTTTTGTTGTATTCAATCTAAATATCTTGTCAGAAAAAACAAAACAAAAAAACAATGTGTAAGCTTTTTGGACTTTAACTTGTACAACAATTTATTAGAAACCTGAACAAATTATGAGGCAGAGTACACCAACACTGCTGTCAGGACAGAGTGAATCTTCTTCCCAGAGAATTAACTAACTGTGCTGCTTTAGCCTGTGAAAAGCAGCGTGCTCATCACCGGTCTATTTCCGGAAACTAGCTCATTAGCTTGAAGTATTTACTCAGAGCAAAGAAGCTTCACAGGACAAAAACAGCCTGAGATAACCAACTTGTTTGAGCTCAACATACGGCATTATCCTTTTGTTTGAGCTATAATATATATATATATTTTCAATAAATGCTTTTTTCAATTGAATTTGAAGAGCAGATTTGCTGATTTACATTTATTTGTATGTGCAATTATTTGCTTTTAATCTGCCTCTGGGGTGCGTACAAACTATGAGCGTTGAAAAGTTGTTTCAATAGTTCTTGAACAGTGTATTGGCCAAATATTTCCACTGCTGCTTGTTTCACTGGGCTTTCTTTTCACTTTATTTGCATTTCCCAATATCAGCTGAAAATACTCGAGATAATTAAGTTGGGTGGCTTATTCACTTTTGGTGAAACCAACGTCTGAAGATCTACAAAAGATGTTTAAAAAATGTTCAGTCCAACAGTGATGCTGTTCAGCGTTAGCCCTCCAGTGTGACCCGTGAAAATACAGGGAGTCCTCGACCTATGGCGCCCTCGACTTACGGTAACTCGGACTTACGAACGGACTTACAAACAGTACAGTTGTACATTAAATACAGCACTGGTATGTGTTTTTAGGTGTTTTTAGATGAAAGTGTGTTAGCTAACCGTTTGTAAACAAAGTTCTATGCATGTTTATGAACCAGTATGTACGCTTGTGTTGAAAAATGGGTGTTTGGCGCAGCACTAGCATACATTTTCCGACTTATGAACGAAAATCCGGACTTACGAACGTACGTGCTATGGGTTCCGACTTACGTCAAAATCGGGATACGAACGGTCCTTAGGTCCGGAACTCGTTCGTAAGTTGAGGACTCCCTGTAATTGTAATGGGACACACAAGAGTCACTAGAGCAGCTGAGCCCATTTGGCAAAATCTCATGATTTTTGAAGTACGCTTGACTTTTCTCCAAATTGTAAAATACAGTAGCACTAAAGTGGAGCCCAAGTGTTAAAATTAAACAGCAAGGAGGTCTGACAAAGAGTTTATTTGAGGTTGGCCCTATATTTATCCGAGTATGTGATCTTTATTAAACTGGTAATGGGAAGGTACTTTATAACTTTACACAACACCAGTCACACTGTATGTCGTCCAAATGTAATAATGGCAGGATCGGTTACTGCCAAGTCAGTATTTTTCTTAAGGAAAAAAAAGAAAGGGATGTTTTAATCTTTCTAAACTTTAAAAACACTCTTTACTTCAAATGAAATGTTGGGATGTATAGGTCATTTACCAAAAGGGACAGAATTAGGATGACTAAATTGCAGATGATGAGTTTAACTGGGTTTAACGAGAACAGCCACCCAGAGAAAACGCATGAAGCAGGTACAGGTCCCTCTTGTAAATGAGTCCCCGTGGCTCAACGAGGATAGCCTGTATAAATAAAGGTTGAATGAATGAATGAATGAATGAAGCCAAAACAGACTTCTGACTTTTTAAATTATATAAAATAAAATAAAAATACCATACTTGCCCATGTACACGCCGCACCGCCTTATAAGTCGCATCACCGCTGACAACTCGGAAATGTGGGCCGGTGTGGTGTCAAAAATTGACTGGCTGCCAAATGGCGGCCGCAGGAGCGTGCACGGGAGGACTTCAACAAGAATTTAATAGGATTAACACTTAAAAACAATTATTTGTTTGCTCAAAATTATAGCAACGGTGTGTCTCAGTTTAACTTTTCCTTAATAAATGCACTTTAACTGTAAAATCAGCTGCATTTCAAAAGCCAATTTGTGGCTGCGGGAGCTCGCAGAGGGACGACGCGCTGTGTATTTCTTCAAAATTTAACAAGATAACCACCTAAAAACAATTATTTGTTTGCTCAACATTATAGTAAAGATGTGTCTCAGTTGAACTTTTCCTTTATAAATGCACTTCAATGGTCAAATCAGCTGCATTTCGTCTGTGCGGCGCGGCAAAATGCAGCTGATTTGACGTTTGCTCCAGGAGTTCCAGAGTGAGATGAAGGTGGCTTATATGGCAAGCCAATTGTCTCATTAATAAACATTTTTGCCTATTAATGAGACACTTGTCTTGCCATATTAGTCGACTAATGTGGCTGGTAGGGTTCAAAATTTTCCACGTCGGAATGAATGAAATTGTCAAATCTCAGCCAAAAATTTGGTTATGAATGTGGGGGGAAAAAAATAAACAAGTCACTTCGCTGTATAATTCGCAGGCATGCTAATTTATGCAAAAACTGCAACTTATACTGCGAACATTACAGTAATTACCCAAATAAAACAATGTGTTGTAGTAGAATGAAGCACTGAGGTCAAAATGTTCCAAAACACTCAGACCTAATGATAAATCGTTTTATTTTCATTATAATCTACGGTAGCTGTTGGAAGTGTTAGTAAAAGTGTAGAATGTTGTGTCTAAATGCAGTGCTTTCATATATTATGCTCTTTTATTTCTGTAATGCCTTTTCATTGTGCGTTTGTGGCAAAAAGAATTTGTGCTAGCACATACTTTGTGCTCAGTTTTGTGTTCAGTGAATGGCTTCTGCTGCACAGCACAATGGTCGGTAGATGTTGTGAACGACAGCGGATAGCGGAGGTTGTGTAACCACGGACATTAAAGGGCAGAGTTGGATTGTTGCATTTCCTAGATTCATCAAAAATCTCTTCCTTGCTGGAACAATACAATAAACATAGCAGACCAAATATTTTTCTAAAAGAAGAAGGCTAAAAATTTGCCTGTTATCTTGTTACATGCTTTAATCTGACATTTATGGTAATTAAAAATGACTCATTTTACATTGTGGGTACAGAACTCTTACTTGACCTTGAAACTGATCTAATAACCAAGCTAAAAATGGTTCACATATTTTTACGCAGGCTGAAGAAACTCAATTCAAACATCCAATAATTCTCAGTCAGGTCATCTGGACAGTTTCTTTTTTTATAGAAACGTTTCACCCTCTATCCAGAGGGCATGCCTTCTCCTGCTCCTGCCTGTAGCTGGACTCATCGTTTGCGATGCATCCCACCACCGCTGTATCATCTGCAAACTTTACAATATGACAGCCTGGATGGGTAGCTGCACAATCACATGTGAGCAGAGTCAACATATGATTGTGCAGCTACCCATCCAGGCTATATAAGATTTTAAAGTTATGCATTTATGATTATAAATAGTTACAGAGAGGAAAACCTACTAACAACATTCATTCTTATCCTGATATATCTGTAGATACCACAGTGGTGGTCCCTGAGCAAAAATATTGGTGAGGCAGACATTTATTTCCTGATTTTTTTTCTTTTATGAATTGCATTCCATTTTCTCAGAAAAAAAATGGATATACTGTTATGTTGCTTAATATTTAATTTATTGTTGTTGTTTTTTGTGTGTCTACAAATGTTTTTGCCTTTTTTCTTCCCTCCCACGAGTCGAGGTTGTGTCTCGTGAAAAACAGTCCGGTCTAATAAATCAAAGAAACAGACGCCTGCCACCCCCAGCAAACAGGCCCACAGCTTTCTGATTTATATTTCTAATTTGATTTGAAGTAATAATTCTGAAATAATACTCCAGATTAACACAGTTAAATGGCAGCAAAAAGTTCAGTGAAGTAACTCTAGAAATGTTTTCTTCATCTTTCAGCTGTTCCCTTCCTCAGGAGTCGCCACAGCGAGCAAACTAGCACAAAGGTTTTGTTTTTACACCGGACGCCCTTTCTGACACAACCACAGACCACTGAGCTACCACAGCCCTCTGTGGAGCAGAGAGCTGTCATCTAGAGCACACAGGGGAGCAGATGGTGTGGGTTAAGGGCCTTGCTCAAAGGCCTAGTGTGGAGCAAAGGAGAGTGGAGGCAGGTAACTTTCCCACTCATATTTAAAGTAAAAAATGATGATACAATAGATCATCACTAAATCCAAAAAGATTCAAGTGGGGATTGAAGCCACACTGATTAAACCACTGACCCACTACAGCCACACAATCCACAGAATCCTTTTAAATAAGGTTCTATACCATGAAGGAAGACATTTCCTGTTCTTTGACTTTCCTCTCTGTCTGCTCCACATGCATTTAAAACAGCATATCTCCACTGTTGGTCTCAGCAGGTTTCACTGCAGCTGTTCCTCAGTTTGAGCTCACAGCAGGTCTAGATAGAGGTCGTGTCAATGCACTAAATACAGCCGAAGGCGTCCACAGGGCAGAAAATCATACGCCCCAAATGAAACTTTGTTGGACCTGCCTGTTCAGATTGCTGGCCGCACGTTCGGATCTTGATGAACGCGGATCATTGAACAGTACTGCCCCTTAATGGTAAATAAGTAAAAAACTGTGGATATAAAAATTGTTTTAAATCCCACTTCCAAATTATTAAAATAGTTGAAAAAATACACAGAACAAAACAATACACAGCGAGCTCAGTAAAAAAGGCAATTTGCATTATTTATGAGGAGGAACTATACAGATTTTTTTTTTGCCCCTATGGACTAGCTGCCACAGATATACCATGTAAAAAAACTGGATCGAACAATATATTTTAAAAGTAATTTAAGTTTAGTCCAATCAGGCATTTAGAGGCTAAATAGAATGCATAAAACAGCAACAACAATAATAATAATCTGTGATGAAATTATAGGTTTACAATTTTAAAATCCCCCTAAATTTGCCATGAATGTAATGTAATTTTGTAATTAATTTTATAATGGAAATACAAATGTTTTAGGCACAGTGAAAGTGTCCAACAACTCTGTCCCCTCTTACTGACTCACAGGGGCATGTTTGGCAATACTGTCTACACCCGGAAGCAAAAATAGACACAGCGTGTCATTCACAGCCTCAAGAACTACTTAAAATTGCAGCTACAATATGAACAAACACAGGGATGCTTTGTTTAAACGGTGGGAAAATCATTTAGTTCAGTCCAAGAGATTGCCAAAGGGACGTCACATGGCTTCATTTTCATGATAAACACCCAAGTCACATGTGTTTTTTATTCATGTTATCCAATCATTGTCAGCTGATATTAAACACATTACATAAAAAAAAACAAGATAAATAGCACAAAATAGAGTTCAACTTTACTTTTGTCCTGTCTGTAGAAATCCAAATACAATACAGCTAATTTAAGGCAGTGAATATCAACAAGCTTTTGATTTTTGAGTCTAAACAGACTTCCTAACACTTCATACCACCTCTCTATCACATTTTCCATAACCCCCAACTAACACCATACCCACAGCACCTACTGCATTTCGCTCTCCAGCCAACACTCTCACTGCAATGTCATTCACTCTCACCTCATTTTTTAATTTGGTCTAGTTTTTACTTTTATCTTTGTTATACCCTTGGCAAGTTTCAGCATTATAAATCACATACATGTTACATAACCTGTGACTGGGTGTACAT
>JBBPBX010028489.1:0-11480 GCA_038048925.1 Garcialebias charrua
TGAACGCTCATGTGACTTACATCTGACATTTTCAGAACACGTGCGGCTCATTTAATTGAGCCCGCGCGTGTTTGTACAGACAGAGGGGACACGCAGCAGCTCAGAGCGGGGTGGGGGCTAGCGGGGGAGACGAGCTCTCTGTAGCTAGAGCGGGGTGGGGGCTAGCGGGGGGAGACGAGCTCTCTGTACTTGCAGTGAGACCGACGCACACACCACTCGCTTGCTTTCTTCTCAGTTTTTGCCTTTAATCATTTGGATGTTTAGCTTTCCCCGATTGGGCAACAACTTCAAAATCACGAACACACACTGAAAACTGTCGCGCACGTCCATGTTTACTTCCTCAAACACAGGGTGCTGCGTCAGCAGTGTTGACAGATCTCGGGACAAAAACAAGCGACCAGCCCCATGAAAACAAGCCCAAACAAGCAACTCGCAGGCTGAGACATGAGCTGCAGCGCGGATCCAAAAGAGGCGTGGAGCAGAACACAGCTGCAGCTCATTTTTAATATTTCATCACAGCTACAGCTGCACTGATCATGTTTTCTTCTGCGCATGCGGGTCGCTTCTGCAACGTAGAGCGTTCACACTGGAGTCATGCAGGTCTGATGCTGGTCGCATTAAAAATGTAGTGTGAACGTTCACACCAAAAGATCGGATAAAAATAAATATCGGAATTGAGCATTAAGAACTGCAGTGTGAACGTAGCCTCTGTTGCCTCTGTAGCTCCAGTTGTGTTTGAACAGTTTTCAACCAGTGTCTCTTGTAGTGCTGGACGATAATTCAATAACGATAAATATCGCGATATACTTTTATTCAATAACGATGATATGAAGTTTAAGCATATTTTCGATATTTCGATAGGATTTTACAACGTTTTTCTGTTTCTGTTCGGGTTGGAGCGGCTGCTTCAACAACCCGCCCGGACAGAAAAAGCTGTGACACAAAACGTGCGTGGTGACGTCGTTGTTACGCAGCGCTCAGTCCAGCAGCAGGCGTTAGCGGTAGCAGGCTAAAAGCTAAGCTAGTCTCCAAAGCGCGTTAAGTTTTCGCTTCAAAACGAGTCAAACGAGTGCTCATGACCGTCAGAATGTGACTGAACAAAGTTTCACAAGCGAAGAGAAAGCAGACGACATCACTGATGAGAGGAAAGACTAATTCGTAGGTGTGGACGTAGTTCGGTTTTGTTAAACTGCAGGTCTCATCTGCAGCGAGTCTTACTCGGTTTCTTTATTTTGCAAAACGTGACAAAGTCGTTCTAACTAGCGGTGGGAACATCTAACTTGTTTAATCTGAAGAGTTTCCACTCGATATAATATGAGAGTCAGAAGATGAAGAACAATAAAGTTTGAGCCAACGTTTCCCTGAAACTACGACGTAAACAAACAGCCCCAGCTGCATGTTTTTTTAATTCAAAATAAAACAAATTCATCAGAAGAAGAAAAAACACTGAATGAAAATGTGCAGAAAGACGAAAATAGTGTTATAATATCTGCCCCTTGTTTAAAAAATACAAAATAACTACAAACAAACAACCTTCACTTCACCTGCACCACACCTTTGATTTAATCATTTTAAAACGTATAAATAGTTTTAGAAATGTTTATGGTGATATCAAGTCAACACAATCCTGTTTCCTGATTTACAACTCAGCTCCTTCAAACTAGTCCTAAATGGAGGTTTTACAAACATTTACATTCCCTTCAGGGTTTAATAACTTTAAACAAATTTTAATTGAATATTTGGGGGGTAATTTTTTTTCAGTTTTATACATGACTTGTAAAATACTATGTTCAACCAAATCATAAAATTTTAATAATTTAAACTGATGAAATATTTGTTGGGTGACCATAGCACTTCCTACTAATAATTCTTGTAGCTCTTTAAAAACAAAACAAAAAAAACAGGGTTTGTAATAGTTTTACATGCTTTTCCCCAAACTTCAATACAACAGATTAAATATGGAACAATCATTACATTATTCAATATATTCAAAACTTTGTCATTCAAAAACTATTTTACTTTATACAGTAATGCAATTGATTTTGTTATTTTTATTCTTAAGTAATTTCCATGAGATTTCTATGTCAGCTTCTTATAAATAACAACACCCAAAAGTTTTATTTAATTAACTATGAATTTCAATGCTGTAAATTTTAAAGATGTTTAAAGTTAAAACTATTAATATTGACACAGTTGAGAATTTTATGGCAAGAAAGTTCATGCTCAATAATCCACGTACCAAATCCAATAATTTTCAGTCGGGTCATCTGGACAGTTTCTTTTTATAGAAATTGGATGGAGGATGGAGGGTGAAACGTTTCTATAAAAAATAAACTGTCCAGATGACCCGACTGAGAATTATTGGGTTGAGAAGTTTATGTTTATTTGATGGTGATTTCCATCTTTTTGGAGGCTAAATACAAATACAAGGTTAACATTAACTTATTTGTATAGTTTATAGTTTTTTTTTAGGCTTTTATATTGTTTATATCGATATCGAATTATATCGATATCGACCGAAATTAAGAACTATATCGTGATAAAAATTTTGGCCATATCGTCCAGCCCTAATTGTTACATATCCTGAGGAAGCTGCCAATGTTGACACCTATAGTTTTTAGGCATGTTGACTGCAGTCATGCTTTTGTGTGGTTAATTAGTCTGATTATGATCAGGCTTGTGTGTGTTCAGCCAGGAACACCTGAGAGCCACGCCTATATATACTTCAAGTTGACTGTGCTTGAATGCGGAGTGTTGTGAGCTCAGAGTTTGGTTGCTTTGTTGCTGAGCTGTTTGAGTACTGTTTGGGTACTGTTTGAGTACTGTTTGGGTACTGTGGGGTGTTCTCCGCCCACCCCTGTCTTGAAGTCTGATCTTCTGTTTAGAAGGTTCTTGGTGAGTAACTACTAGCTCATGTTTGGTCTTGACTGCTAGATGCACTTAAAGAGTGGCTACTAGCTCATGTTTGGTCTTGACTGCTAGTTGCATTTGTGTCAGCTCATTTGCTTGTGGAGTTTGACTGTGCTTGATGCACTTAGGAATGTTTGCTCATCTTTTGACTTTTGTTGTGCTTAGTGCACTGGGTAGCTGAAGGCTGCATTGATGACATTAGGATCCTGCTAATGATAATTGATATCAGGGATGCTGACCTGTGTGGTTAGTTTAAGCTGGTTTAACCAGGAACATTATTGAGCTTGGAGCTGTTTGGAGCTTTTTGAGCTGTTTGGAGCCTTTTGGAGCTTTTTGGAGCTGTTTGGAGTTTTTGTTGGTTTGCCTAATGACAGAGTGAGATCGGTAGTCCAGTTATATCGTTTTTCTTTTACCCCTAGGGTCCCCTTTTGGTCAGGTAGTCCGTCTCCAGATAGGCTGCGACGGCCCTGTTTATGGGTTGGGCTGATGCTGGGGACGTTATATTCTTTTTGGCTGACTCACTCTCGTCCACCATTTTTTTGCACTTTGTCTAATCTTTGCTTTTCCTGACCCTGTGCCAGAAGACGGTGCACTCCGCACCTGGAGGGAGGAGTCGGGGAGTTTTCCAATAAAGCTTTTTAATTTATCTTCTGCCTCCTTGTGTCTTGTGTCCCGTTTATGTGTTCGGCCTGAGCCAGCCGTAACATATTTTGGGCGCCTCGTCCGGGATCTTGAATCCTTTTTGACTCCTTGTCTGGATCTTGGATCCTTCTTCTCCTTTTGCTCCTTGTCTGGATCTTGGATCCTTCTTCTCCTTTTGCTCCTTGTCTGGATCTTGAATCCTTTTTTACTCCTTGTCTGGATCTTGAATCCTTTTTGAGCCCTTGTCTGGATTTTTGAATCCCTTTTGAGTCCTTGTCTGGATTTTTGAGACATTGAGTTGTTTGTGCTTAAAATATTGAGAGTGTAGTGAAGTCTTTTGAAGCCAAGTGTTTTTGGACCGCAGTTAATATAATTGCTCCTTTTTTACATTTGGTGTGTGTTGACAGCTGTGTGCTGTAGTTTGCACTCTCTCTGGAGCTGACAGGACCAGCTCCTGGTTGCTGATTGAGTTGAAACACGCAGCTGTGTGTGTGTGTGTGTTTTTGGATTGTGCTGCGTTCAAATGCAGCTGTGATTTTGCTGTTGTTTACAGTGAAAGTCTTTAGAAGAGGGGTACAGCTTAAAAGCTGTTTGTGTTCACATCATGGTGTTCAATTTGAAGAGATTTCTTGAACAGCCCACGTTTGATGTCTATATAAACTGCACGAGAGAGCAGATGTTGAATATAGCAAACCATTTTAAAATCAACACTAGAGAATACGAACGTGATGGTTGGTTTGAGGGTGGACTGCTGACTGAATTAATTCAACTTGGGGTTGTTGTGATGCCTGATTATGGACATTCAAATGAAAATGAAGTTGCTTTAAGAAAAAAAGAGCTTGAAGAACAATTGAAGAAAGAAAAAGAGCTCATTTTACTGCAGCTTGAAACTGCCAAAAGGGAATTACAACTTAAACATCAGACTTTCTTAAAAGAACAGGAACTAGAACAACAAAGACGTAAAGCTGCTTTGGAGGAAAAGAAGCGTCTTTGTGAACAAGAACGACAAAGACTTTATGCTGCTCTTGAAGAGGAGAAACGTCTTCTGGACCAAGAGTTGCAGAGAGAATTGAGAGAGCTCCATACTGCACAAAGGGAAGATCACCGTTTGTGTCCCACTGTGTGTCATCTAAAGGTGACACCAGAGCCTTTCATTAAAGAAGGTGAGCCTCTCACACTTCTACAGGAGGTGGCGCCTCAGGAACATCAACCAGAGGAAGAGAGTGAAGATGTTGATTTAAGCAACAGCTTCATGATGAATTGTGAAGGAGAACCAACTCCAGTGGAGGAGAAGAAACTTTTACTGTCCTCACATCGCCCAGAGGAGGAAAAATGAGGATGATGTCTATTTGGGTGACAGTTTCTTCTTTTTTCATGTAACTGAACTTGAAATTAAACATGAAAATGAATCTGACTTAATCCCAGTTAAAGATGTGGATTTTAAAAACTTTGAGCTGAAGGAACATTACATTGACCTGAGTGAATGTTTTTTATTTAGCTCTGAAGAAGAAGTCCCAGTGAGCTTAACTGAGGATCCAGAAGAAACAATTCCACCTGTTTCATTGTGTTCTTTTTTAGCTCCTGCAGAAAACAAAGGAGTTGTGAAAGATGATGTTGACTTGAGTGACAGTTTTCTATTGTTATTTAAAACTGAACAACTCTCATTTCATGATTCTGTGTCTAACGGTCTCTGTGCTTACAGTGCGGCTGAGAGCAGAGCTGTTGAAACTGACACAGGGATGCTGTCCAGAGCAGAAAAAGAGGACAGATCCCCCCTGACTGTCAAGACACGTGTGTCAAGTTCTCTTGTTTCTTTGTGTTCCCTTTCAGCCACTGCAGACTGCAGACTGTTGCTGAATGATGTGGGACCATGGCCTCAAAAAGAAACTGGAAATGAGTCAGGAAATGACTTTATTAAGTCTGTGTGGTGTGCAACAGTGAACTCTTATGTTGACCATAATTCACTGTCTGACACTATTTCCTATATTTTCAGAATAACTGAAATCAGATCTGCTACAGTTGACCAGAAGGTGTCGCTACAGCTGAATGGAGAGAGTTGTCCAACACTGTCCAGTGCTGAGATGGAGGAGAACAGTTTCCCTCTGTTTGCTAAGAAATTACGACTCTCTTCGTCACTGACTGACCTCATCAGAAATGATGATGGCGTTTGTTATACAAAACAAATGCTTTTCAAATTAATGTCAGATCAGAGATGCCTTTTTGGTTTTAAAACATTTTAAGATAACATGATATTGATTATGTTAGCGGTTAGGCGGACTAGTTTTAATGATGTTTTTAGTCCGTTTGTCTGTTGTGACCGCTACATTGTTGCTCTCTAGGGTCCTATTTATTTTGCATGTGCGGATGTGAGATGTTTTCACCTGGCATCCACATCACCCCCATACAAAACACTGGTGGTGGAGGTGTTACATATCCTGAGGAAGCTGCCAATGCTGACACCTATAGTTTTTAGGCATGTTGACTGCAGTCATGCTTTTGTGTGGTTAATTAGTCTGATTGTGATCAGGCTTGTGTGTGTTCAGCCAGGAACACCTGAGAGCCACGCCTATATATACTTCAAGTTGACTGTGCTTGAATGCGGAGTGTTGTGAGCTCAGAGTTTGGTTGCTTTGTTGCTGAGCTGTTTGAGTACTGTTTGGGTACTGTTTGAGTACTGTATGGTACTGTGTGGGGGTGTTCTCCGCCCACCCCTGTCTTGAAGTCTGATCTTCTGTTTAGAAGGTTCTTGGTGAGTAACTACTAGCTCATGTTTGGTCTTGACTGCTAGATGCACTTAAAGAGTGGCTACTAGCTCATGTTTGGTCTTGACTGCTAGTTGCATTTGTGTCAGCTCATTTGCTTGTGGAGTTTGACTGTGCTTGATGCACTTAGGAATGTTTGCTCATCTTTTGACTTTTGTTGTGCTTAGTGCACTGGGTAGCTGAAGGCTGCATTGATGACATTAGGATCCTGCTAATGATAATTGATATCAGGGATGCTGACCTGTGTGGTTAGTTTAAGCTGGTTTAACCAGGAACATTATTGAGCTTGGAGCTGTTTGGAGCTTTTTGAGCTGTTTGGAGCCTTTTGGAGCTTTTTGGAGCTGTTTGGAGTTTTTGTTGGTTTGCCTAATGACAGAGTGAGATCGGTAGTCCAGTTATATCGTTTTTCTTTTACCCCTAGGGTCCCCTTTTGGTCAGGTAGTCCGTCTCCAGATAGGCTGCGACGGCCCTGTTTATGGGTTGGGCTGATGCTGGGGACGTTATATTCTTTTTGGCTGACTCACTCTCGTCCACCATTTTTTTGCACTTTGTCTAATCTTTGCTTTTCCTGACCCTGTGCCAGAAGACGGTGCACTCCGCACCTGGAGGGAGGAGTCGGGGAGTTTTCCAATAAAGCTTTTTAATTTATCTTCTGCCTCCTTGTGTCTTGTGTCCCGTTTATGTGTTCGGCCTGAGCCAGCCGTAACAATATATATACATATACATATATATACATATACATATACATACATATATATACATATATATACATATACATATATATACATATATATACATATACATATATATACATATATATACATATACATATATATATATACATATACATATACATATATATATATACATATANCAAGCGTTTTGTTAAACGATAGGCCTACTCAGTCCAACAATTTCACATTAAGGTAACCTTTAAGAATTTTCCTCAGAAATCTTTTGATGACCTCAGGGTTAGATCTCAGGAGCAACAACTAGTTGTTGCTTTACCAACCTGAGCTCCAGCAGGTCATGACTGGCTGCTTGTATTTGTTGTTTAAAGGGTCACCATTTTGTCTGGGAACACCTAATGGTTAATAGTAAAGGAGTCGGAGCTTACAGTGAGTCTGACCTGTCCTTCGCTGCTGCAGAGTAAAGACTACTCATCCTGTCTGAGAGGCCTCTCTGTGGCCTCCAGTCCTCACTGTGAGCACGGAGAGAGAGAGAGGGATGATGGGAGGATGGGAGGGAGAGATGGCTGATGGACTCCACAGCATCGCTCTCTGGGGAGACCGAGCGGGCATCACCATCAAGCAGCCCCTGACAGCTCATACCACGCCTGAGCAGCTCTCTGACAAGCTGCGGCACTGCGCAGGGAAGGAAAGGAGGAGCTGTGGTGGGAGGTGGTGGTGAGGGGGGGAGAAATGAGCACACTCAGCAGAAGTGGAATGCTGTAAGGGAGACGTGATAACCACTATTATTACAGTGGAGCAGGCCATGGGACACTGCAGCTCCCACTGACTCCTTGGAGCTGGGGGTGGTGGGGAGGGGGGCACACTGCAGGGATCTGACACCCCGCCTCCATTACAGACTGTCGAGGCCTCAATGTACAAAGACAGCTCTCATACTGTAGATATACTGGAACATGTACCTCTTTGGTCACCAGCAGCTTCACAGCATAATAACCTTGTAAATGAAGTTTGTCATGTTAGCACTCAGATTAAATTTTGGGCATGACCCTCAGCTACATCACCAGGTTTTAACTCAACATCTGTGAAATCAATCATTTTTGTAACGTTGATTACATGTGGTGGCCATCTTTAAATGGAATGACTCCAAGCAGTAATGTAAATCCATTAATTGCTTTCGAGGAATTATTAACAAAACAAAACAAAATAAACAAACAAACAACAAAAATAGTTATTTCTTGTTATCAGCGATACATACAAAGTACGATGAAGATAAAAAACTAGCACATAAAATGCATGAATAAATGTAAACAGCATTTTTCAATAAATTTGTGATAATTCAACTTTGTAATCTTGCTAATTATTATCAACAACAACAACAACGATAAACTTTATTTATTTATTTCAACAATTTCCAGCAGGATCAATAAAGCTCTATCTTTTCTTATTTATTTTTTTTTACCTAAAATTTATATTTAGCTGTTGTTTTAAAGGTTTTATAGAAAATGATGTTTTCAGAAGACAGGTTTCTGCTGAGTCAGCATTTGATCTGCAGATTAAAGTTTTTTTTAATTTTTTTACTTTTTTTAACTGTGATTTCTTCTGCATGTTTTATTTCAACCATTCATGGTTGAAATAAATCATATCAAAATGTTCAGCTCATTGAAAACATCATTTAGCCTGCGACTTGTTTTATGTAACTTTTATACTTTTGACATATTTACCTTAATTGACGTTTTTCTTTTCCTCAAAATAAACTTAAAACTCTTCAAATCCTCGAACAACCCTGTGTCCCTTATTTTAGCATTATTTTAGGCTTTAGCTGTTGTTTAGCTCATTTTAGTTGTTATCTGTTTTGATAAAGTAGGTTTAATTTACCATTTTGCTGCAAGTTTTAGATTTTAGCTCATTCTGCAAAATTTTGCTTTTAGCTAATATTTTGATAATTTTTGTTTAGCAAAATGAACTGTTCAACTATAATTTGCTGATACTGTATAAGTGTTCTGCTTTTGTGATTTTAGCATTTTGCTACCATTCTGCTTAGCTTTTAGCTACTGTTCTGCCAATTAGACTTCCGCTACTATTTTACAAATTGTTATTATTTCACTTTTTTTTTATTTATTCACTGCTCAGCTTAATATAGCTTTTAACTACTATTTTGCTGGGTTTGCGTTCAGTCATTGTTTGCTGATTTTAGCTAAGCTACATTTTGGTTAATTTTAGCTTTTAGCTGTTGCTCTGCTAATTTCAACTACTGCTACAATTTGATCACTTTTTCATAATTTTAATTTCAACAAATCAGTTTCATGTTTTCCTATAACTTCAAGGCTACAAAACCCTGCAGTTAAAACAATAAAACTTTGTGTTTCTCTTTACTTTCAGGAAAATGAGACAAAACCAAAACAAAGCTGGAAATTAGAGTTTGTGAGAAACGTCCAACATTTTAAAACTCTTCCAAGACATTTTGAGGCGCTTTTGGAAACTGTTTTATCATTTATTCCATTTTGTTTTAATCTTTGGCCGGAAAAGGTTCCAATAAAATACATTTTATAAAACAAATTATTAACCAATATCCAAAGGCAAAACACGTTTTTGTTGCGTTCAAAATTGTTTAAAATAAAAGATGGCTCAAAGTTTTCTACAGAACTGATATTTGTGGACATGATTTGGATCATTTGGGAACATTTTGGTTAAAATAACGAGTTTTTTTTTTTTTTTAAAGGAACTTGTAGTTCTAGCAGACTGTTCTCACAAGGTTTTTTAAAATAAACCCTAAAGGCAATTTCTGCTTTTCCACTTGAATCCTTGTTAGATTTTCTCATTTCTCCTCTCTTCACGGGACGCGCGCATCAGGGAGGAGGCGCACAGTGAACGCGCGGGATGTAAACGCTTCTATTAACTGCAAAGTGCTGCCGTTATTTCTAGTTTTGTTGCTCGGCTGACTTTTCCAATCTAAAGCCGTGGAAGTGAAACAATGCTGCGCGCAAACCCCCTTTCATTTGTCTCTGTCCGTGCAGGGAGAGAGGGGAGAAATGCTGCAGTCCCCCCGCAGAGGAAACAACAAGAGCAGAAGCAGAGGATGCTGCAAAATGGACCCCCGACCTCATCTTTGCGTCAACTGTTTGTTAAATGCGTTAGTTCCTGACGCACAACGTTCTAGCTGCTTTTAACCTGCAGAAATGAATTTAGCTGCTTCTGATCTATGATTGCGCGTGAGAACTTGTGGTTTTATTGGAAGTGCGCTTCTCCTCAGCTCAGAAACGTCATGCGCGCTGCAGCAGGACGTCAAGGCGCACCAAGGAGCGCAAAACGTCCAGAGCCATTAACTTTGCAGCAGCTCCTTTGAGCAGCTCGTCTTCAGTCTCGCACCACATTTTAATTAATTTATTCCCACCTTTAAAAAAAAATAATTTTTTTTTAAAAAGCTCCTGGACGAGCCTCACCTGCAGGTCTGGGTTGTCTTCGTGCTGATGGTGCGCTTCTTCCGCCGCCTCCACGAGCCGCTGAGAGGAGGGAAACACATCAGTTTATGAGAAACCTCTAGATAATGCCGGGAAAATTGTAATCTGAGCAACCAAAATAACATGGCACAAAACTTATCCAAAAATCAGCTTAAATAAAAAAAAAATAAATAAAAAACAAAAAAATAAAAAACGCTTCATTTAATAAAACTGTCATTTGAAATTTTTTTTTTTTTTTCTTTGTGTCCTTTCAAACAACAACACCAGAGCGCAGAAAGATGGATGGAGGCTGGAGAGAGATTTTTGTGCCGCCCTCCACCAAAGCTCACACACCGATAAATTCTATAATAACTCGATTCTGGGGGGGAGGAATAATAATTAAAAAAAGTGCTTGGCTCTGTGGTTCCGGAGAAATCATTCCGCCTTCAGAGCAGAGCAGGTAATTAACATCTGTCACACATGTGTCAAAAAGAACTGCTACATAAACACAACTGGTGACCGAGCTCACCTGAGCCACGTCAGATCATGTGAGGAAACACAAGATGGATTTAATGTTCATGGGTCAGGTGGAGGACGTTCTTCTTTAACCTGTTTTATTATTTTAATCAAATCTTACAGCAGTAAGACTTGCATGGATTTCCAGAGGTCAAATTGTTGACTAAGAGCAGGTATATCTTGTTTTTTATTTACACTCATTAAAAACCATCATCTCACTCTTTCCAGTTTATTACATTAAATTTGGATGTAATTTCCACTCTGTGTTGTGATTTATCACACGCACGGGATCAGGCGCTCAGAGATAAACCTTATCACCCCCAGCAGTCCCTGCAGAGGACAAAGATGTGTAGGGACACATGTTCAGTTTAAGGACACTCGGAGTGACGAAGACCCTGAAACTCCTAATTATTTTACAAAAATATGAAGCTTCTGTTGAATCAAAGAACATCATCTCTGCTGTTTTTCTTACTTTATATAATGATAAAATAAATAAATCATATATATATATATATATATATATA
>JBBPBX010028489.1:22083-34403 GCA_038048925.1 Garcialebias charrua
AAGAAAAATCAATCAACAACAATTAAAGGTAATTGTGGTGGACCACTAGGGGACTCTACTCACACCCAGTGGACCGAATGTGTTACCGGATGTTTTATTGTGAAAGGTCCAGAGGACCGGATGTTGTATTGTGAAAGGGTTGATATATAAGGTGGTTTTTGGGTGCTTACCGCCAGAACTGTAGGAGTTGATTAAAGTGAAGATCTGCATCCCGTCTTCTGTGTCGTCTCTTCATCACCTCCTACAACTTAAATAATTTTTCAATGATCCAGGTAAAAAGTCCAACTCAAATCAGGACATCTGGACGGTTTCTTTTTTTTAATTGAGACATTTCGTCCTTCATTCAAAGGACTTCATCAGTTCAAGGAATCACAACTAATTCAATCCCACAAGCAGCACACCCATATAGTGGGCCAACCAGTTTGCTGGTGATAAGATGGTTTCTGGAGCCCACCCTCTCTCCCGTCAACTCCTCTGAGGCAGCCATACCCAAAATGGTTCAAAACATCAAGGCTCTGATGAAGTCCTTTGGATGAAGGGCAAAACATCTCAACAAAAAAGAAACTGTCTCTAGATGACCTGACTGAACTTTGTTGGATTTCTTTACCTGGATTATTGAGCATGGACTTTGATGTTTTGAGCATGGTTGCCTCAAAGGAGATGAGGGGGGGAGAGAGCGAGCCAGAAACCATCTTATCCAACACTGTCTTATCACCAGCAAACTGGTCCTCAGATTGATGAAGTCCTTTGGATGAAGGATGAAATGTCTCAACAAAACAAAACAAACAACAAAACAAACAAACAAACAAACAAACAAACGTCCAGATGACCTGACTGAACTTTTGTTGGTCATTTCACAGAGTCTTCAGTTTGGAGTCAGATCCAGGCTCGTGGTGCTGAATTGCTGCCTGGAACTCCAGAAGTTTCTTCAACAACGTTCAGTTTTCCTCAGGTCTGTGTGCACAAGTTGATACTTTTCCCAGTTTGTTGGGAAGTTTGAACGCCATCTTCCCAGAATCCATCTTGTCTCCAGATCCAGTGTTGCATAGTGACAGCTTCAAACATGACTGACTCTTTACAATCCGAGGAGTAGTTTTCTGGTCACTCTGTACAATCCATCCATTTTCTTTTACCTGCTTCTTCCATTTTGGGTCACAGGGGTCACCAGTGCGCATGTCCAGCAGTCACTGAGCGAGGGGCGGGGTATGCCCTGGACGGGTCGCAATTCCACCACAGGGCCCACTCTGTACCATTTTTTATTTAATAAACCTCTTTATTGAAAAGTACATTTTATCCTCAATAGTTTTACTCTTTCAACACTAAAACATGACTTAAAGCTATTTGTCACAATAAACTCTTAAATGTGCTCAAAATGGGACCATATTAGATCAAATATATTGAAACATCTTTATGTCATTGTGTTAAAATGATACAGTCCACAGATAACCTGAGCTGACTGTGCTGATGCTGGTTCAACCTCCACTGGCTCTTGAAATGTCCAAGAAAAGCATCCGCAGGTGGAAGGAGGCGGAGGATGGGATGCAGGGACACAGAGAAGGGAAACAATCAGTTGAATCCAACCAGTGCTCTCCAGCAGATTACTCCAGTAATGGGTTTCTGTGATTTTATGTGAGCTCTGAGCCGTTTGACTCCTGTTTAAATCTTTTTCGCAATCAAGCATCAAGATCAAATTGCTCTTTTCTAATTCCAAGGATTCATCCCAAACATCCAATTCCAGCCGTTTCACTCGGGCAATAAGATGCTAAACAGGTTTTTGCTCCATTCAGGCCCTTTACTCCAGCAACTCTGGATTTTGCTTGTAACCATTTGCTTCGTGATATCTGAGACGGAGCCTTCTCTGCTGGCTTCTTCATGCCTCCCCCATCACAGCTCCAGCCATTGTACGCGATGCTACAGTGATCATTGTGTCCCTCATGCACATGCAGCTGAGGCAGCCATTCAGCTACACTCCGGTGAACATGGCAGAGGCCATGACCGCAGGAGTGCCGCCTGTGGTCACCTTCTCCCTGTCTTCCTGCGTGATGGATGGAGGGCTCAGCAGTGTCCTTGAGTGCAGAGCGACTAAAGTTTAGTAACAGCTCGTTTTATTAGTGAGTGTTTTATCAGAAAGTTATTGTTTAGTAAATTAGCTGTACTGATTCTATGTGAATATTTTCTAACATGTGGGCACTGAATCTGAAAATGTATAGAAACAAGTCAATGAAAACGTTTCATCCTCAGCAGATGAAAAGGAGCTGCTACTTTAGGGGAGTGTTGGTGCCTTGTGCAGAAAAATGACCAAAACAACATCCAACTTCAATTTATTGTAGACCAGTCATAAATGTAGCAGCTAAAATCCTATATTTTAGGCTACTGGTTGCTGTTGTTCCTGGTAGGCTTTGGTTTTGCGTGCGCTCAATCAAGATTCACTAAGCAGATCTTCATTTTGACTTATAAATCATAAAGTCATTTATTTCCCTCACAATATCCATTAATGCCATTTCCATTTAGAAACAAATAAATCTGCCTGGACTCTAAACTAAGCAAAATAGAAAACCGTTTGCCCCTTCTCATTAGCAACACCTGAACAGAATCACACCTACCACCTTCCTCCTGACATTCAGTACACAAAATTAAATACACTCCCTAGTGGAGCTAAATAGAAAAACAAGATACAGGTAGTCCCGGACTTACGAGCGTCTGGACTTACGAGGATCCGACTTTAAGAGGTTATCATTCATATTTAATAAAAATATGAAAAAAAAAAATAGAAAAAAAAATATATATATATTTTTTGTGTGTTTAAATGTTCTTAATTTCATGTACAGCACTTTGTTGCAGCTGTGGTTGTTTTAAATGGCTTTATAAATAAAGTATAATTGTTATTTTTATTTCAATTTTTAGCGTATTAGCGATCGCTCCCAACGCGCTTCCGGCAGACATAAAACGAGCGGACTGCGGCCGCCTGACCATGCAACGAGCGGAGCTAAGCGGGCGGGGATTACTTGAACATGCCGGTGAAGAGACCGGCCGGGAGCTGCTGGCTTTTGAGGACCGTGCGTCCCATCAGAGGTTGCCTCATACGGATAAAATAGCTGGAAACACTCGGTGAACTTTGTGGATGTGTCTCAGCAGCAGCAGATCGCTCAGCGATCGCTCCCAAAGCGCCGCACAACAACATTAGCTCATGGGCTAAGCTAAGGCTAGGCTAAATGCTAAGCGGACCCGACCAGAACCAAACCGAACCGACGGCCGGCAGCTCGCCTCAATGTCCGGGAGCTCGCCTAAGATGTCGGATGGACACCAGCTAACGTGGAGAAGCAGCTCCGACAGCCTTTGTTGGATGTGCTACACGCTAACGAGCGCTAACGAGAGCAGGCCTAGTGGGGGCTAACAACAGGTAACATGGGCAGCTTGTTTGGATGAATGAACACCGTGGAGAAACGGCTTTCGGTAAGCTTATTAAATATTTTTCTGGCTCCAAATGTATGAAGTTAGCGTACTACTAACAGTCCTTCCTTTAAACAATTTGGACTGCGTGGTGCTGCAGAAAGCTGGGGACCTCGGACGTAACGCGGCGGAGCTAAGAGATGAGAGAAGCTGCGCTCAAAGTAAGATTTTTTTTTTTTACATGTACGGACTTACGAGATTTTCATCTTACGAGAACATCGTAACGGAACTCGCTCGTAAGTCGGGGACTACATGTAAATGGCTCCAGTCCTTGTAATGTGATGGAAATGTGGTGCGTTAAATTGTATTCGGAATTCGGACTTTCTGGGTCAGTCACTTTTTTTGTTTGTTTTTTGTTTTTTCATTCAACCTTTATTTAGGTTAACAATTGAGCCATGACTCATTTAGAAGAGAGACCTGATTTTAACAAATAATTTGTATTACCGGTACGTATTGGTATTGCTTTTAGAAACATAAAAAAGAAAATAGAGGTAATTTATAACAGTTGTTAGCACTGTAATTGATTAAACATCAGTAGGCCATGCACTTGCCTGGCCAGTGTTGAGTCAAATACATAAAAATACACCTTTTCTGAGACTGTTGTAATTCTAGTCTCGACATAATTTTAAAGTCAGCTGGACAGGAACTCCCGGATAGAAGTACTGTAGGCCTATATGTAAAATGGGTGATGTTTTTCGACTCTGAAATTCCAAGATTTGACACGAAACGAAACGGAACATTCAATCCGATTTTCGAGGACTTGAACGTAGCATTAAGTTTCGTTTCCAGCAAAGTGAAGGAAAACCTCGACTCTATCTGGCAACACTGAATTTACCCCTGCGTCACAAAGTTTCTCAGACTTTGAGTTAGGTCCGTATTGCTCGGTTCAGGATGCCTGTGAAGGTGAAGGCGTACCTGTTGGGGAAGGATGAACAGGTGAAGGAGATCCGCAGATTCGTATTGGATGACCAATTTGGTTTAGAGTACGGGTGCCTGAACAGGAAAGTGGAGAAGGTTTTCTCCAACCTGTACCTTTACTCTTTCAACACGTACTACAAAGGTGAGCACCACGTGACATTTTGCTTTGATTTGAGTGAATTTTAAAAAGTGAGAAACTATTCGAACTCCTGCAATCGTGTATAAAATATGTCTGCCCGACACGGAATCGCTGCTTGCATGAAGTGCAGAGAAAACACAGCAAGACTGCTTGTGATTTTCAACAAACATCATTTGTTGTTTGATTTTATTAGTTTAATACATTTAACTAGAGCTGCATTTTTACATTTTATTTTGCTACAGACTACTACAAAACCCAAAAGTGTGCGCAAAGCTGAGGCATGTAAAAGTGGGCAAAGGTGAGTATGAAGGGACTTGTAGCAGGTGGTGTCTTTTCATACGCACAAAGTGTACATGTTAATAAAGGCTGTGAAAATATTTTATCATTTACATGTCCAACATGTTGAAGCCACACATTTTTAATGGCCTCAAAATTTATGAATAAAACATAGGTTTGTGTATTTATTTTCTAAAATGATTTTGTTTTCTATTTAAGGACATGAGGAACTGGATGGAGAATATTCTGTTACCCATGCATGCATTAAGATGTTCTTTTTTAATGAAATATGCAGGTGAAATATTAGGGGATCAAAAAGTGTGAAATGGATGACAGTTTGTTCAGACTGAAGAACCTTGTAAAAACTGTTTTGATAAAAGAACTGAGCAGCATAATTCATTAAGTTTTAACAGTCAATCATTGCTTCTTAGATCACATTAACTTTTAAAATNTGTTGGGGAAGGATGAACAGGTGAAGGAGATCCGCAGATTCGTATTGGATGACCAATTTGGTTTAGAGTACGGGTGCCTGAACAGGAAAGTGGAGAAGGTTTTCTCCAACCTGTACCTTTACTCTTTCAACACGTACTACAAAGGTGAGCACCACGTGACATTTTGCTTTGATTTGAGTGAATTTTAATAAAGCCGTTTCAGCTCTTTAAAGTTGACTCGGTCAATGCATTTTAGCTAATTTTGAGGTACCTGTAAACAAAAGTTTCAGAATTTCCTGTAATGACCCACAAGTTTTGTTTTATTATTGTTTATTAAAGCCACCAGCTGCTCTGATGGAGCTTTTGTTGATGTTTCAGATGAAGATGGAGACCTGGTAGCATTTTCATCTGATGATGAGCTGCTGATTGGTCTGACCTTTGTGAAGGAAGCCACGTTCCACCTCTACATTAAAGGTAAACATTGTTTGCTTGTTCCATCAGATGATTGTTGACGTGTCCTGTTGTTTGAATAAAGTTTTGTTGAACTCTTGCAGAGAAGGAGCAACCATGAGCCATAAAGAGCGAGAGTTCCTGTTTTGAGTTTTCTACGTTCGCCTAGGTGTTTTTGCCATCTTATTTTAATTTGTTTAAAAAATAAATAAAAAAAATCTGTACAAAATCTGTATGCCTCTTTTATAATTGTCTATTGTTGACACTGTTGTCATCATTCTTTGTTAAAATCAGCTCTCTTTTCTGTAAATAAGTCAAGGGTCAAGTTTTATTTTTATACAATGAGATTAACCTGCCTACATAAAGGTTGAATGAATAAAGTAAAATTTGGTATGAAGTATATCCTTAAGTAGGTCACTCAACTGAAATACTGTACGTACACTCACAAAGGAAGTTTGTGATAAAAAAAACAAACACATTTTGAACATGTTTCATAATGTCTTCAGTTTTGCTTCAGGGCTTTGAATTGAAGCATTTTATCAATAATCTCGTGTGACTTTTTGTAATCCCTGGTGATTCTGATGGTCCTGTCGTTCCTGATCAGCTGCTGCCTTTGCCTTGTTTGATAAGCGGTCATGAGCCGAGTACCATCACGCTCTTTAACTCCATTATCTACAAACAGGTGCGCTGATGTCACACTCACATTATTACATTATGGTGTATCATTTGACTTTTAACAGGAACTTGTAGGTTTGACCACACTGGTTTTATCCTCCCTTCACTGGCTCCCTGTGCTGTCAGAATTGAGTTTAAAATTCTTCTACTGACCTTTAAGAGCATTAATGGCCTTGTACCCTCATATGTCTTTGACCTTCTATGTTCCTTCTTGGACGCTAAGATCATCTGACCAGCTGCTTCTGGTTGAAGCTCAGAGGAGATCTGGCTTTTTCAGTCATGGGCCCTAAACTGGAACAATCTCACAGACAGGCCACTTCACTCCCTGCTTTTAAATCCCTCCTTAAAACACACCTGTTTTCACTGATGTTAACACAGTGTGATTTATTATATCGTTATTTTTCATTGGTTTTTTATTTTATTTTTGTTGCTTTTAATTACAGCTTGTCATTTTTTACTGCCTTGATCTTATTGTTTAGTACTTGGCTAACAGCTGCTGTTTTAAATGTGCTTTATAAATAAACTTGACTTGACTGGACAGAGTTAGATTTATCTGAAGGATAGAAACCAGTTTCAAGCTCTGTTGTTTTGGGGCAGTACATCACCACCACCTAGTGGCAATAAGATGTATTACATTTACAACAATTTTGGCAGGGGAAAAAACAAACAATCCAGACCAGTACAAAGTAAATACAGAGTCAATATCAAAAAATACTAAAACATTTTATTACCTGTGGATGACGCGTCATCAAAGTGCTAAACTAAACCTGAATAAACTTTCATGAGCTTTTGGTGTTTTTGTATTCCCCACCCCCCTTTTGAAATATTAATTAGTTATAACCCAGGACAGAAATTTATTATTATTATTGAAAACATGTTTTTTCAGGTAGAGTGTTCAGAAACTGCAATAAAAAAAAATGAATTAAACTCTTCATTCTTATAGGAGAGAATCAAACATGAAAACATTGATCTTATTTGACTGATATCAATCAATAACATTCATCTTGTAATCAGTATTACTGATAATTATATTGATTCACCTGAATTGCCCACCTCCAGTGCCAATACAGAAATGAGCTCATATTCAGCTTCTTCATGCAGTTTGTCACACAATATAATGATTATCTGCTCCTGTCCTGTTGTATCTGTTTATTTACATTTGAATAAATAAAGGTTTTGTACAAATAAATAATAATTTGTCAGTTTCTGGTAGCATATGGGGAGATTAAATTATTGGAAAGAATGATTTGCACAGAATGTTCAATAATGAGTTACAGTTCAAATTCTATAAGTCACAATTTAGTGTAAGAATATTGTTTAGGGTGTGTTTTATTTTAGTTTTGTAAATGTGATTCCTGCTGCGTGTGAAGAAGTACATCCATAAGTCCATTGTTTTCTTTAGAAATCTGTTTACACATCAATTTAGTCACCAGTAAACACCAATATTTTTAAATCTCAAAGAGAAAAATAAATAAAAAATATACAAATGAACCAAACTAGGATTTCAGCATAAGTCAATTTAATGATGATTGTAAAAAAACAAACAAACAAAAAAAGTCAAAATATAAAATGAAGTCAAGGCCAACATAAAAAGAAAAATACAAAAAAATGTATCGATACAAAATCTCGAGGGTTTACGTGTGTATTAAAGCGTTTGCTACTAAGAGAAATGATGTTTACTGAATTAAAAACACGGAGGAGCAAATATCAAGTCTTTTCAAGTAGAGGACGTCAGTCTTCCCTTATGTTTGTACATATGTTACATTTTCTATGTAAATACAGCTTTCTGAACATTTATCGTTATTAATAATCTGAACAAGATGAAGAAAATAGACACATGTCAATGAATGTGTTTCCCTGTAAACTGGTACTTTATCATTTTTTTTCCAGCCTGCAAAACAGAAAAAACTGAACAGAACAGTTTTTTATCCTCCTTTGATCCCAGCATTGAAAGGTGAGGTGTAAAGGACAGATATTGATTCCACTAAACTATACGCACAGTCACGTAAAAGTACAAAATTGTCTCACCTTAATACACAAATTAGTTTAGAAAAAAGAAAACAGAAGCACTAAACATCCACTTGTGCAAAGACAAACAGCTATGTGCTAATATTTAAATACCGTTGGTTTAGACTTAACCAAATCATTTCTCTTTTTTTTTCTTCAGGAATCCCTGACATGAGGTAAAAGTAAGTACTTTTCTTAAATCTTTAGTTTAAAACAACTCTTCAAAGTCTTTACAAAATAATGCATATCTTCAGTTCATCAGTACTGTAGTTGCTACAAATAGTACAGTGTGCCTTTTTATGTGCATTGGTCCTTTTAGGTGACGGTCATCAACAAAAAGGCCTACAACACATTATGTTTTTAAAAACTCACTAATGATTCAAAGAGCCCTTTCAATATGCACACAAAGTGGAAAACCTACATTTTCATGACAGTGTTTAGAAGCGGAACACACTTCCCAACAAATCAAACAACCTTAATAAACCTTTGTGAGAAGCTAAGCTCTCCGTGGTAACACCTGAAAAAGCAGTTTATTTAGTCCGGAGTTTTAATGTGATGGATCTGGGAAGGATAACGGATGAGAACAAGAACTGTGTTTTGTTTTATTGGTTTGTTTCTGATGCGTCCAATATTTTTTTAATATTTTCTTCTGCTTTTTGAGCTTTTGGAAAGGAAACAGTCCAGGATTTACCCTCACTGTGCAGACAGATATGTTGAGACAATGATATGTCATCACAGTTGCCTAAAGGAGTTTCACTGCAACAGGCAGGCTGAGAGGAAGAGGGTAAAGTGGGCGGAGGGGGGGGGGGGCGGATTTCAGTATTGCTTTGCCTCAGTCGTGCCACGAAGAACAAATGTTTCTGACCTTTGGATGTGTGCATGTGTCCCCTGTTGCCAAACGCCCTGAGCCTTCACACACACACACGCACGCACACACGACATAAAGGCTAAGACGTGACAGTAAACTACAGCGGCTTAACTGGCGCCCAAATCAACAAGGAGTACATCATGAAAAAAATCCTGGCACAAGTCCGGAGAAATATCAGTTTGTCCCACTTTTAGTACGTCTAGCAGCAAAAAGGCATTTCAGGAGGGCTTTAAAACAAACTCAAGATCCGACTCCAACAAAGAAAGCAGCAACGTTGATGCGTTTGAAGTTCTCCTATGCACGCCCTGCACAAAATATACACAGAGGGGTGTCATCGGCTCTAAACGGGTGTTGTGCATCCCTAAAGAGCTGCGTATATTGTGCAGGTGTGTCACTGAAGAACCTCTAAAAAGTTTGTTACAGGCAAAATAAAGAGTGCACACAAGCAAAAAGTAAAAGGCAAGTAAATATGAGAGCAAAGAACCTTAAAAAAAAAAAAAAGTCTGCTTTTCGAGTTTAGCACGAGGAACAAGGATTCATATTGCTGATCTTTTAAATCATACATAATTACAAAATATAGAATTTCTCTTTACAAAGTTTCTCATCTTATGGTACAATTTACAGCATTTCAACGAGGAAATATTAATCAGGCTATTCTAAAAAATTTAAAATAACCCGCCTGCTAGTGCATTTACCCCCAAAATGCTTTTTGTTGCTTCAAAAGAACACATCTCAAAGTGATGCTGTTATAGGACAAATAATTCCTGCATAATCTGGTACAACACTACTGGAGCTCCTCATGTTTTTGATTAGCTTTAGCAATTCTACAACATCCTGCTGCTCTATCAAGAAAGGGATCTTATTTTTTTTTTTACTTTCTAAACACTACACAAGATATTACTCTCTATGCTTGCATTGAAAACTTGCATGATATGCCAAACGTTAATAAAGTGACTGAGGTAATGACATCAAACATATGATTGTCATCACCTTTAGAGACCCTGCCCTCGTAGATGATCTCACACCTTGGCCAGCTGGTCCGTCTCTTTCACTGGCATCAGTTTTCCGGCGTCTGATAGACTGTGCTACCTCCAGGTCAAGACCTTTTAGGAGGGGGTCACGTCAGAAAAGATGGCAGCTGGCTCTGTAGCGTGACCTCCTTCGCTGGCAGGTGGAGAGCATTTGAAGGAGCAGAACTACCGTGGCGTGTCTTTCCTCTGCGTATGCCTTTTCCTTTCAGTGTAAAAGGCACTTCTTTTGGTCAGAGCCAACAGATGCATTGCCCCCTGCCCCATTCTCACAATTGTTTTCAACCAAAGTTCTGATCTGCAGAGTTCCCCAGCCACTGCTATAAAGTCGTAATGCAGATCATCTCGTCCGCCAGGTCTTCCTCGTAAGGAGTTCTGGCTTCTGTCTCTGGCTCCTCATCACTGTAGCTTGCCCCAGCGTCCTGCATTTCATGGTCCCTTGGAGATAAAAAGGGAAACACGTTGACCCCGTTGATACTGGGGGCCATCCCTTCACTCAGCAGGTGGCTGGCTGCGCTCTCCATCTCGTCTATCGTCATCTCACAAGCATCTGCTATCTCGTGCTTCGTGGCAGCAACAAACTTGGGATCCTTGGCGAACCTCCCGAGACCCTCCGATATCAAAACCTGCAGGGCAGAATGCAATCCTTCAAGCATCATCTTGTTTAATCACCCACACCTCTCCAAGACGCTCCAGAGAGACTGAAACTCACCGCTTCTACAAGGCTGGTTGCGCTGCCTCTCTTTTGGTAGTACTGATTGTGGTACTCAGGCGGCACCTGAAGGTGGACAGGTGAGTACATCCTCTGGGAGAACTCAGGGTCGTCTGTGTACCAGGAGCTCTTGCGCACCGACACTTGGCTCCCAGCAGCACTGTCCCTCTGAGGCCGGTCCACACGGATGAGAGGCGTGTAGTACGGCGACTGGTCTTTACTGGCCGGGGTGGCGGGAGGCGTGGCCCAGGAGCGGGTGGAGCGGGTCGGGGAGAGGCAGTGGGCTCTGCTGGAGTCCAAGCCTGCTACAGCCATAATCTGAGGGGTCACAGCATTCAAATATTTTAGAGTAACAGCCACCAGCTCAGATTATTTCAACAATATTCTATGAGACAAAATCATGCAAACACCAACATTTTCAGGGATTAAAACATAACGGGGTTAGAGCTGAAGTACCTGATGCTGCATAAGGTGCAGTGGTAAAGCAGTACGCTGATGTGGAAGCTCATCCTGGCTACTTTGTCTGCGCAAACACTCAAAGTTAAAAGACGGCCTTCTGTGTCCTGAACGGAACAAAGGTGGAACAAGGAGAGACGTCACGAAAGTGAGACCAACTCAAATCCTGCAGCAAACTGTTTTTAGAGTGCAAAGAAAAGAACAGGCGTCAAAATAAAAGACAGATGCAAACCACTTTTTTCTTTTGAAGGGGTTTGTGCGTAAATTAAAAGCAAGATATTGACAAAGAAGTACAATCAATTTCTAAAGAGAAAAAAAGTAATGTGTGTGTGGTTATATAAAGTTGGTAAAAAAAAAAGAGTAAACATTTACAGTAGTCACTCAATACTTCAAGGTTCAACTTTCGTGGACTCACTCTTTCGCGAGTTTTCAATGTAGGATTGTACACATTGTTTCCCAGTGGCCTGGCCACTCATAGATCGCTGAGGGCGCCCTCCTTTCTCTTTCTGAGGCTGACAGCCTCAGAAAGAGAAAGGAGGGGGCGGGGTCTGTCTTTCCCCATAGCTGCTGTGGAAGCTTCAGTGAGGCGGATACCCGAGTGAGCAGCATGGATTGTTCATTTAAAATAATCACGCACAACCTGAACCGAGCCTTAACCCAAACTGATCCAGGGGGGAAATGTCCCGGTGCTCCCCGTCCAGTCCGCCCTGGGTGCTGGTTGGCTCAGTAACCATAGCATCAGTCTATCTGCTCATTTGCTGTGCTCTTTTAGAGCGTTTAGATAGTTTAGAATGTTGTTTAGAACATTGCAAAAGCGTGGGAAGCGTTTAAAAGGCACATACAGTATATATATATATATATATATATATGTATATATATACTGTATATATACTGTATGTATATATATATA
>JBBPBX010028490.1:0-36539 GCA_038048925.1 Garcialebias charrua
CAGCCTTCTCACTCACTGTTAGAGTAGGAGGTTGGAGTCATTTCTAACATAAACACAAAGGTGGTGAAAATAAATGCTGTGCACTGATGAAAATGTCTGCTCAGCATCACAGACATGAAAAGAGTTCTGAAGTCATAAACAGCAGCAGCTGTCAATCATTTTGTAGAGTGACATAACGCTTTCAAGAATCTATCCCAGCTGAATGCATGCAGCTCAAAATTTTCACATTGTTTTCTGTAACTATCATGTCTGTAGCATCATGTTGTGCACGTTTGAATAAGACTGTTTTAACCCTTTAACTTTATGACTATCCATGTTCCTCAAAGGGAAAATCAACCATCTTATTTAACTGCTTTAAAAATTATTAATGTTTTGAAAATATCTTATTAGAGGTTTTTTTTAATGCTTTAAGTGTTTCATGTTTAAAAACCCTGCACAACAGTTTTTTTTTTTGTGACAAAATATTTATTTAAGGTCATTTTAAAACTTGTTTTTTAATCAATTAGTACACCCTCTGGGTCAACATCCACATCCTCCTCTGTCCTCGAGAGATCAGAACTTATGCTAAACTTTACACTACTTTTTATATCCATCCTACTGCTGATACAGGGAACCCTCGAGTTACGGCGCCCTCGACCTACGGCAACTCGGACTTACGAACAGACCTACGAATTGTACATTTAATACAGCAGTTGTACATGAAATACAACACTGGTATGTGTTTTTAGATGAAAGTGTGCTAGCTAACCATTCGTAAACGTGCATAAAGAAAGTTCTGTGCATGTTTATGTACGTTTGTGTTGAAAAACGGGTGTTCGTAGTAGGGATGCACCGATCCACATTTTTCACTTCCGATCCGATACAGATACTGTAAAACTGGGTATCGATCGATACCGATACTTTTCCGATCCGATACCGTTCAGGTGCCGTATGAGGCTGTAATAAATTATTACAGCCTCAGTCACTAATATCCACTTTAAAGCAAGGAATAAAAAAACATGTTTTGTGTTAGCAGGATTTAATTGTAACTAAGAAACTTATCCAACATTAATAAAACTTAACTCAAGTTGCCTTTTTGGACATGCATAAATAAACAGTATTTGTATTAGTGCTGGACGATAATTCAATAACGATAAATATCGCGATATACTTTTATTCAATAACGATGATATGAAGTTTAAGCATATTTTCGATATTTCGATAGGATTTTACAACTTTTCACTGACGTTTTTCTCTTTCTGTTCGGGTTGAAGCGGCTGCTTCAACAACGCGCCCGGACAGAAAAAGCTGTGACACAAAACGTGCGTGGTGACGTCGTTGTTACGCAGCGCTCAGTCCAGCAGCAGACGTTAGCGGTAGCAGGCTAAAAGCTAAGCTAGTCTCCAAAGCGCGTTGTTTTCGCTTCAAAACGAGTCAAACGAGTGCTCATGACCGTCAGAATGTGACTGAACAAAGTTTCACAAGCGAAGAGAAAGCAGACGACATCACTGATGAGAGGAAAGACTAATTCGTCGGTGTGGACGTAGTTCGGTTTTGTTAAACTGCAGGCTTCTTCTGCAGCGAGTCCTACTCGGTTTGTTTATTTTTCAAAACGTGACGGAGAGTCGTTCTAACTAGCGGTGGAAACATCTACTTGTTTAATCTGAAGAGTTTCCACTCGATAGAATATGATGAGAGTCAGAAGATGAGGAATAAAGTTTGAGCCAACGTTTCCCTGAAACTACGACGTAAACAAACAGCCCCAGCGCGACATGTTTTTTTATTCAAAATAAAAGATTCATCAGAATAAAAAGAAAGAAAAACACTGAATGAAAAGGTGCAGAAAGACGAAAATAGTGTTATAATATCTGCCCCTTGTTTAAAAAATACAAAATAACTACAAACAACAACCTTCACTTCACCTGCACCACACCTTCCCAACAACTTTGATTTAATCATCTTTTAAAACATATAAATAGTTTTATAAATGTTTATGATGATATCAAGTCAACACAATCCTGTTTCCTGATTTACAACTCAGCTCCTTCACACTAGTTCTAAATGAAGATTTTACAAACATTTACATTCCCTTCAGGGTTTAATAACTTTTTAAACAAAATGTAATTGAATATTTGGGGGTAATATTTTTTTTAGTTTTATATATGACTTGTAAAATACTATGTTCAACCAAATCATAACATTTTAATAATTTCAATTGATGAAATAATATATTTGTTGGGTGACCATAGCACTTCCTAATAATAATTCTTACAGCTCTTTTTAGTAAAATAAAAATAGGATTTGTAAAAGTTTTGCATGCTTTTCCCCAAACTTCAATACAACAGATTAAATATGGAACAATCATTACATTATACAATATATTCAAAACTTTGTCATTCAAAAACTATTTTACTTTATACAATAATGTAATTGATTTTGTTATTTTTATTCTGACCCGACAGAATTATTGGGTTGAGAATTTTATGTTTATTTGATGGTGATTTCCATCTTTTTGGAGGCTAAATACAAATACAAGGTGAACATCAATTTATTTGTATAGTTTATAGTTTTTTTTAGGCTTTTATATTGTTTATATCGATATCGAATTATATCGATATCGACCGAAATTAAGAACTATATCGTGATAAAAATTTTGGCCATATCGTCCAGCCCTATTTGTATACACTGTACTTAGAGAGAAGATTAATCTTCTCTTGGCGGTGCAAATTCTGCTAACACAAAACGTGTAACTACCGGTGCTTTTAGTACTGTAGTTACTTTCACCCAGTCTCTTTTTCATCACATGCTTCCAAAAGTCAACAATTATGTTTGTATTCTGCATCTGTCTGTTAGCAAAATATCTCATGAACAACTGAACAGATTTTGATTAAACTTTCAAGAAATAATCACTGAAGGGCTCTCTACGACTGGTTGACTTTTAAAGTACATCCAATTTAAGATGGCTGCTACAGCCAACTGAACTTAAACAACACAAAATTGACTACAACTCGGTCAATTTGACAAAAAAAATTAGATAAAATTTGGTGTGGTAGTAGCTGAGACTCATTCCCAAAGCATATTCAAGTAACTAGTAGAATGCATAAGATCTTTCTTTAAAATTACAACGTTATTTATTTGGAATCAATGGTGTCGTCTGTTAGCAAAATATCTCATGACCCGCTGGACAGATTTTGATTAAACTTTCAAGAGATAATCACTGAAGGGCTCTCTACGACTGGTTGACTTTTAAAGTACATCCAATTTAAGATGGCTGCCACAGCCAACTGAACTTCAACAACACAAAATTGACTACAACTCAGTCAATTTGCCAAAAAATGTACCGTAGATAAAATGTGGTGTGGTAGTAGCTGAGAGCCTGAGACTACGAAACCCTTTGTTTTCTACTACAGATAACGGCTGGTCGTCAATTACGATGAAGTTTAGCACTCTCTCTGTGATCCCTTTAGCTTTGTCCAGCGGAAGTTTACCTTGCGGTTGGAACGAGTCCAGAATTGATGTCTGTCGGCTCCTTTCGTCTTTCTCCCGCAGGGCTAAACAATCGTCGTGCTCTTTCATGTGGTGCTTTTTCAGATGTTTCATCAAGTTTGTGGTGTTATATGACGCGACGCGGCTCCCTCCTCTCGGTACAGCGGCGCTGCAGACATTGCACGCTGCTGTCTTGCTTTGCGGTGTTAAAAGAGTAAAAAACCTCCACACAGCAGACATGTTCGCGGACATGCAAAAATCAAACTCTGTTTGACTCTGAAGCAAAAATGAAAAGTTGGTTAATAGCCGTTAGCCACAGTCACAGTCCTCCAGTCCTCAGTCCTCTGTGTTTACTCACGTTTTACCTGGCTGCAAGGGGCAAACTAGGAAATGGATTTCCTGAATGTGAGGCGGGTCTTACTACTCTGGGCTCATAAGACACGCCTCCATTCAGGAAATCCATTCCATAGTTTGAAGACAACTGCAGTGCATCATGGATCGGAAATGTCGGCAGGTTGGCTCAGAAAATCCGATACTTAAATAATGCTGGTATCGGATAACAATACCGATACTGGATCGGATCTGCCCCATCCCTAGTTCGTAGTAGCGCTAGCATACAATTTCCGACTTACGAACGAAAATCCGGACTTACGAACGACACGTGTTTGGGGTTCCGAGATACGGCAAATCGACCTACGAACGATTCTTAGGTCCGGAACTCGTTCGTAAGTCGAGGGTTCCCTGTGTATATATTCTTTTTACTAGCCTTACTGCATATGCCACTTTACCTCTCTACCAATATCAAAGACCTCATACATATACGGTGTACATAAACTTCATATGCTGCTTTGTCACTTTATCACAAATGTCAATGTCAGAACCTTCATTTTATTTTAGAGGTATACCGTACTTTTTATACTTTTATACTATTATGCTAAATTCAGGACAGTATCATAATAATAATAATAATAATAATAAATTCAATTTATACCGCACTTTTCATTAATAAAAATCTCAAAGTGCTACAACAATAAAAACAAGTGATAAAATCAAATAAAATCAATAATGGTATTAACTAAGATTAAAAACAGAATCATGTGGAGGCAGAATAGGCCTGCTTAAAAAATAAATAAATAAATAAATAAATAAAACAAGTGATAAAATCAAGTAAAATCAATAATACTATCAACCAAGATCAAAGATAAAATCATGCGGGGGCAGAATAGGCTTGCTTAAAAAGAAAAGTCTTTAAACCGCTTTTAAAGTCAACCAGTGACTGTGGAGCTCTCAGGCAGTCAGGAAGGGAGTTCCATAGGCGGGGGGCAGCCACACAGAATGCCCTGTCTCCCATGGTCCTTAATTTGGTTCGTGGAATGTGAAGTAGATTACTGTTCTGTGATCGTAGAGACCGGGTGGATGAATATGGTGCAAGAATGTCCTTTAGATAATCACACTTTTACCATTTAATTTTATGCTATGTTTATTAAATGTTTTAATGTTTAAGTGGTTATTGCTGCACCGGGGGTCTGAGAGAAATGTAATTTCAATCCTGTGTATGTCCTGTACATATGGGCAGCACGGTGGCACAACTGGTAGAGCTGCTGCCTCTCAGCGAGCAGGTCCCCGGTTCAAATCCCGGTCCGGGGGCCTTTCTGGGTGGAGTTTGCATGTTCTCTCCGTGCATGCGTGGGTTTTCTCCGGGTGCTCCGGTTTCCTCCCACAGTCCAAAAACATGCATGTTAGGCTGATTGGTAACTCTAAATTGACCCTGGGTGTGAGTGAGACAGGTCCCTCTTGTAAATGAGTCCCCGTGGCTCAACGAGGCTAGCCTGTATAAATAAAGGTTGAATGAATGAATGAAAAAAATCGCAGTTTTGACAATAAAGTTGACTTTGACTTCTGTTGGCCCAGTCAGAAGGGTTCTGGACCCACTCCTCTGTGCAGAGTCAGACCTCCTAGTGGGGCTCGATCTGCTCTTCCTCCTCTAAAACAAATCCTAGTCGCCCTCTTCATCAACAAAGTCCTCTCTGTCTGACTCAAGGCTCCAACACACTCGGGCAAACTCAATTTGTCCCAAAGGTAAACGCCCCTTGCCTGCGGAGCTGGGCTGCAGCCAGTCAGGATGTGCGCTCGAGTATGAAGTCTCAATCCTCTGCAGACAGCGAGGACAGTTTCCACACAGCTCACAGGACACTCGAGTCTGTGGGAGCCTTCAGATTGTTTTTCTACGTCATGATCCTCTCCTCTGCCTCAGAGGTTCTGACTCCGCGGTTCCGTCCTCCTCTAGGTCTGCAGCTCCGTCCAGCTCACTCAAAAGTTGTCTCATTGTTTTGACTTAAACACACTACACCCCAACTGTAAGACCCAAAGACGATAAATACAACAGATCTCTCAGACCTCACTCCCACTCTCGCTGACTTTATCCAGCTGAACTCCATTCAACTTTGACGTCTTTTTCGGTGCTTAACAAATAACTTCAAGCCTCCGTTGGGGTGTGGTGGGGGGGATATCTGTTCGGAGAGGGTGGGAGGTGAAAGCAGAGGGTGATGGGGGTGTTCTGACCCTGAAGCTAGATTCATACTCGACGCAATGCGCAGCGCGCGAGGGTGCGCGCTCCAAAAGTGACGCAATTTCACAGTCCCCGCCCCTGCGCGTTGGCCCCGCGCAGGGGATTAGCGCGTGCCGTGCACCTCTGAATTTTTGAAACTCCGCAAGCCTCTGCGCGCGCGGTGGGCGCTACGATTTGATTGACAGGTCCTCACCGACAGCCTTCACCCTCTTCACGCCGGAGCCTGCAGCTGTTTGCGCCGCTGTGGTCGTGGAGACGGAGTCGCGACGCATGGAGGAATGTTTTGTGACACAAAATGTATTAAATTCTCCTTCGTTCCTGATCTGGAGTCGGACTTTTCTTTTGTTTTTTCGCCAAAAGTCACGTGATCGCTTTCTCCTCCGCTGACTCCATGCATTAAAACCGCAAATAAAGACAACAGTTCAGCACGCGAGCGGAAAGCTATTTGTTTTTGTTGTGTGATTTCAAACAGTTCTTCTTCTACGGTAGATTTCTTCTTCTACACCTTTCTTGCAACATATGCACAGGTTTTAGAGGGTACTGCCTCCTGCTGGTCCGTAAAAGAACAGCACTTTGCCATGCGCCGCCGTGCGTCAACCATAAACACAGAGGCGACACTGTAAACGCATTTCGCCGCACGGCTGATGTGCACGCGCGCGCGCGCGCGCGCTCCAGCCTGCGGACCAAAGCGAAAGTCTAACGCCAAAATTACACCACACGCGTTGCGGCTCCGCCCCGCTCCGGTCCGACCTCCGCAGCAAATACGCACCCATTATAATCAATGACAGAATTTACACTGGCTCCGCACGGCGGCGGCGAGCTGCGGAGAGCGGACGGCAGTCCGTCAAAATTAGAAATTTTTCTATTTCTGCCGGACGCCGGAGCTGTGCCGGAGTCAACTTTTGAAGATTACGTCGCACCAACAGGAAAAGGAACGAGCACAACTTCCGTATTTACAAAATAAAATCACCACGGGCGGACTAATCCTAGCTCTATACGGATTTATTTGTACAAAAATGCTGTCAAACTATCATTTATGACTACGCCTACAAACGCAATACAAGAAATAAATAAATAAATAAAGTATTTTATTCTGAAAATGTAATACCTCACTTCCTGTTGCTCAAACCATGTCCTGTCGCTCATTTACGAGAGAAGATCAAGGCAGCAGTCTCTACTGTTGTTCTCCTTCTTCCACCGAATGAATTGTTTTGTTCTGACTTACTTATTTATCACTTGATTTATCGCGCGATCCCGCAAATCCCGTGCATGCGTCTAGGAGCGGCGCATGCAGGCGGACCTGAGCTGAGGTAGTGGAAACTGGAGTTTGAGACGCTCAGCTGCGACCTGCGGAGCGGAGCGGACCGTATGTAGTGTAATTTTGGGGTAACTCAGCCTTGAGACTGCTGATCTTTACTGCAGCCTCTTGCTCTAACCCGCTTCAGATATGACGATGATTTTCAGAAAAAGATGTGGCGTGGATTATTTAACATAACTCTGGTTTTACTTGGCTTATCACATGATTTGAAAACTGTTGTGTAGTTTAAAGGCTATACTTTTGACAAGTTTAAACAAAAGTCACCGAGAGGTTGTATCTTTCCCATTAGAGCAGGGGTGTCAAAGTCAAATACACCGAGGGCCAAAAAAACAAATTTGCTACAAGCCAAGGGCCGGACTGGTTCAATGTTTATTATAAGGGGGTGATATAATAATTTTTCTTCTTCTTTCTGCACTCTTTTCATTCAATGTTTTCATTTTGATTAATTTGTTTTATTTTGTCTCTTTTAAATGAACGAATAAATGAATTTAATTAAATATTAAATAGCTTTACATCTGCTAAGTTCTTGGCATAAATCAACACAGACATGTTCCTGTTTTTAGTAGCTATTTATGACAAATATATTATGAATAAATAATAATAATAAAAAATCCACTAGATAATTACTAGAATAAATATTTCATAATAATGGTGTGGAGAGGATGGCTGTAAGGGGAGAAGGGAGGCCATCACAAAAAAAAAACTTTTTTTTTATCATCCAGGGGGCCATAAATAATGAGTTTGCGGGCCGGATCTGGCCCACGGGCCGGTACTTTGGCATTTCAAAGTCAAAGTCAACTTTATTGTCAGAACTGCAATATGTACAGGACATACACAGGATTGAAATTGCGTTTCTCTCAGTCCCTCGGTGCAACAGTAACCATTTAAACACTAAAACACTGAAACATTTAATAAACATAAGCATAAAATAGTAAAAATGTAACACTGTCCTGAGTTTTTGCATAGTAGTATAAAAGTATGAAAATTTACACCAACACTAAAACTAAAACTAAAACACTAAACATTTAATGAACATAAGCATAAAATGAAATGATAAAAGTGTAATACTGTCCTGAGTTTTTTCATAGTAGTATAAAAAATAAAAATAAAAAGTACCGGTATAAAAAGTATGTGCATATGTATAGTATGTACGGTATATGTGCACTAGAGCGACTGAAATTGGTCATGTGACTAACACTCATGGCTCATCAAAAGGAAAAATAGAGTAAGCGGCGAAATCGCCACCCGCGACTTGTTATTAAGAAAGAAAGATAAGATCACACGACTTGGTCGCATGACAGAGTTCAAACTAACTTGATGTTGATGTATCAGCAGATCTTTCCCAGCTGCTGACACCTTCTGTCCTACAGGTTTCAAGGCTGTTATTTCCACATGGATAAATTGTCATTATTTGTTTAAACAAAAATAAACAGAATTTAGAAAGTTGTGTTTCAAGTGTTTGAATACAGAGTACAGGTAGTCCCCGGCTTACGAACGAGTTCCGTTCCTACGCACCGTTCGTAACTCGAAAATTCGTAAGTCTGAACGCCTTGCACTGGCGTTCGGATTTTTGGTCGTAAGTCGGAAAATGTATGCTAACGCTGCGCCGTGCAACCATTTATCAACATGACACTGAACAAGCGTACATTCTGGTTCATAAACATGCACAGAACTTTATTTACAAACGGTTAGCTAACACACTTTCATCTAAAAACACATACCAGTGCTGTATTTACTGTACAACAGTACTGTTCGTAAGCGCGTTCGTAAGTCCGGAACGTCGTAAGTCGAGGCCGTCGTAAGTCGGGGACCACCTGTACCTTTTGAGGACTGCAACACTCAACTCACCCATAGTGGAGAAACAATATTTCAACAGATTTTTTAACTGGATCCAGAACTTTAAAATTAAGTTATGACACATCTGAACTATGAAGTTGTGGTTTTATTTGTGAAATAAAGAGATCTTGTTCAACTTTTAAATACATTCTGAAAACAACAGCTTGAGGTCAGGTTTTATGAAGTCATCCTGAAGAACACACACACACACACGGAGATGGTTTGATTGACGTCTCACTTATCAGTCTTGGAGTCGGAGCAGCACAGTTTACACAAAGTGATCCAGAGGCCCGGATGGCTGCGGCGCTGCCGGATCACATGACTCATAATGTATACACGGAGAGCTGAGGAAGAGGAGGAGGAGATTCTCACTGTTATTCAATAGAACATGACAGAAGACTCATCTGGATCTGATGCAGTTGACCCATGAGAATCCTCTCAGGTCGGACTTCCAGAATCTGACCCTCCACAGGTCAGAAGAACCTTGGTTCCTGAATAAATACGGTGAATGATGTTTACGGTCAGATTCTTGGTCAGAACAGGTTGGATCTAATGAGGTGTTGCAACTAATAAACTCCAGTGAAACCAGTTCTTTTTTTTAATCACCAGACTGAATGAACCCACACCTAAAACAAACCCTCCACTGTCTTTAAAGTCTTCAAACGCCCCGTGAGCCACAAAAAATCAGCCGCGCTCCTTTTTCCCCATTACACTTTCCAGTACTCTGTTGCAGTCCTTTTGCTGCTTTTTATTTATTTTTATATTTAATCAGAGTCAGAGTCAGAGAGTCTTTATTGTCATTTGCACCGCATGTGGTACATGTGATGAAAACGAGATTATGTACACGGGGTCCCAGTTACATCCAACAACAAATGCAAGAGAAAAACAGTAATAACATCTAGATTAACTAAGAGAAACATCAACTAGTAATACACTAAGCCCTAATGTAGTGGAAAAACATCATTATAAACAGCAGCACGAACATGAGTCTGTATGAGCAGATGGTCACAGATGAACACAGCAACAAGAAAACAGATCAGCATCAGCATGATGTGATATTTTGCAGTGTTTATTCTTATTATTTATTTATTCATGAGTCTAACAGCCTCAGGGTAGAAGCTGTTCCTCAGTCTAGTGGTTCTACATTTGATGCTCCTCAACCTCCGTCCTGAGGGGAGTGGGGCAAAGAGTGAGTGTGCTGGGTGAGTGAGGTCTTTCATGATGCAGGTGGCTCTTTTTCTGCATCTGGAGGTGTAAATGTCTGTGATGGTGGGGAGACTGACTCCAACAGACTTCTGTGCAGCCTTCACCACTCTCTGTAGAGCTTTCCTCTCTGCAACTGTGCAGCCTCCATGCCACACGTTGATGCTGGAGCACAGGATGCTCTCCACTGCACACCTGTAGAAGGAGGTGAGAACTGGGCTGCTCAGACCAGCTCGTCTCAGCCGTCTGAGGAAGTAGAGTCTCTGATGACCTTTCTTGATCAGGCTGGTGGTGTTGTTGCTCCAGCTGAGGTTATCATTCAAGTGTACACCCAAGTATTTGTAGCTGGAGACCACCTCCACCGCAGATCCACCTATGTTCAGTGGGGCGTGGGTGTGTTTGTTCCTTCTGAAGTCCACAATCATCTCCTTTGTCTTCTTCACATTCATGTGAAGATTATTCTCTTTGCACCAGCTCTCCAGGTGTTCCACCTCCTGTCTGTAGCTGGACTCATCATTGTTTGTGATGCATCCCACCACCGCTGTATCATCTGCAAACTTAACAATATGACAGCCTGGATGTGTGGCTGTACAATCATATGTGAGCAGAGTGAACAGAAGAGGGCTCAGCACACATCCTTGAGGAGAGCCAGTGCTGAGGGTTATGGTGGAGGAGGAGAAGTTGTGGATCTTCACGGACTGTGGTCTGTCTGTTAAGAAGTCTAGTACCCAGTTACAAATGGAGGGGCTTAGTCCAAGTGTAGATAGTTTGTCTATCAGAGTTTGGGGGATCATGGTGTTGAAGGCAGATGTGAAGTCCACAAAGAGCAGACGCACGTATGAGTCCTTCTGATCCAGGTGGGTGAGAGCAGTGTGGACCACAGAGGAGATGGCGTCCTCTGTTGATCGGTTCTCGCGGTATGCATATTGATGAGGGTCCTCGTTGATGTTGACGGTTGTCTTGATGTGGGACATGACCAGTTTCTCAAAACATTTAGCGACTATCGGGGTGAGGGCCACCGGTCTATAGTCATTCAGACCAGTCACTGTGGAGCTCTTTGGGACTGGGATGATGGTCGCGGTCTTCAGGCAGGTGGGAACTGACGGGAACTGTTAATTGTGTAACAACAATAAACCTGATCCTTGTGGTAAACTGAATTAGAATAAAATCTGCCTGTTTTTACCTGTTATTCAGTCCGTTTTGCTTCACATAGGGATTTCAGCAGACATGTTGAGACAGATTTTGGCTGGACATAACCCTGGGTGCACTGGAAGTGATACAGCTGCTGTAGCCATTAGACATTTTTTTTAAAAACACAGGGTTTCATGTAAACGCCTGTGATGAGAAACTGACGGTAAATAACTTAGACAAGTTGTTTCAGGGCAGAATTCATTTTGGACTTGTTCAGACCAGCCATTCAACTCGTCAGTCCAGACAGAAATTAACTCAGTTTCTCCAAACTGAGGTCGTTAAAAGAGCCATCTACGACAGGTAAGACACTGACTGTCAATCACTTTAACACAGAAACAAACGTCGACGTGACTGAACTTGTCCTTCGAGTCTGGTGAATGTTTCTGTAAGGTCCGATGTGACCCGTTCAGCTCAGAACACGTCAAACAGCTGCTGTCATATAGGGTCCAACTGAAACAAAATGTTTTTTACATTTTGTCCCTGAACGCAGCACGCTGAGAATGAGTGGAGATGAATTTAACCACTTGGTGTGTGTGTGTGTGTGTGTGTGGACAGTGAGAGGAGCCGCCGGTCTAGACCTCCTCTGTTAAAGAGGTTCCCAGGAGACTCATCCAGCGTCTCCTCTTTCTGCTCACATTGTCCCGGTCGCCAACTCACCAACTCTCTCTCACACACACACACATACACACACACACTCCTATCTTCCTCATCGTCTTCCTCCTCCTCTTGTAGTTTTAATCACCAGGTCTGAAGAACAGCAACGAGCTGAAACTGATCCACATCTTTGAGCATTTAGCAGCAACTTCCTGTCAATATTTAATAAACGTTTACAACTAAATACTTTAGAGTTCTTCTGGAATGAGACACTGACTGTACTTTGTGATCATGTGATCAGCTGACTGACAGGAACCACACAGACAAACGCGTGAGAGCTGCACCCGTCAGTTAAATCTAATATTTCCAGGTTAGAGGAAATCTATATATCCAAGATGGCGGCGCGTGCAAACGTTGCGGCTTCTCTCTCTCCCAGCAACACGGTGCTTTCGTCTGTTTTGTCCTGCACGCCGCAACTTGCCGGCACGTCTTTGTCTTGTCTACGTGTTCAAGAACGCAAGTATAGCCGTGAATTCCTGCTTGATGTCGGAAAAACCGCTCATTTGGGAATAAACAGCGAACTCCAGGAGAAGCTACATGAGCTCGAGGAGGAGTTACGTGAGCTTCGTGACTGCGAGCTGCTCTGGAAGCCAGCCCCGAGTTTCCCTTCATCGCACCCGCCGTGGAAGTACCACAAGCGGCGTGACGCTTCACCGCGCCCGCCATGGAAACGCCACAAGCGGCGTGACAGGAAACAGAAGCGGGGTAAGCGCGGAGGTATCAGAGCTAGGCTAGCAGCCAGCCCACACAGGCCGGCTATTCCATCCATGGTTCTGGCTAACGTGCGCTCCTTGGACAACAAATTGGATTATATACGCCTGCTACGAACGACACAAAAGACTGTGAGAGACTGCTGTGTGTTTGTATTCACGGAAACGTGGCTTAACAACAACGTTCTGGACCATGCTATTCAGCTGGAGCAGCTAACATGCTACAGAGCGGACCGAGCTTTCATCAAGGGAGGTAAGACTCGCGGAGGCGGGCTCTGTGTTTACATCAACAACGCATGGTGTCGTGATGCTGCTGTGGTCTACAAACACTGCTCACCTTTTGTGGAGTTCATGACTATTAAATGTAGACCGTTCTTTTTACCGAGGGAGTTTACAGCTGTTTTGATTGTTGCTGTATATATCCCTCCAAGCTCCAACAGCAAAGATAGAGGTGAGGCACTAAATGAACTATATGTGCACATCAGTGAGCAACAAACAGCCCACCCTGATGCTTTTCTCATCACGGCTGGTGATTTCAACCATGCAGATTTAAAGAGTGTATTACCAAAAACATACAGAAACATAAACTTTGCAACAAGAGGAAACCACACCCTGGACCAGGTTTACACCACCATGAAAAATTCCTACAGAGCCGTCCCCCTCCCCCACATTGGTGCTTCGGACCATATCTGTGTCATGCTAAAGCCAGCATACAGGCCGCTGGTGAAAGTCACAAAACCAGTCCGCAAGCAGATACGAGTGTGGCCAGAGGGGTCTTCAGAGGCACTCCAGGACTGTTTTGACACCACAGATTGGGGTATGTTCAAAGAAGCTGCTACCACAAACAACACCACATGTCTCCAGGAGTACTCAGACACTGTATGTTCATACATCACCAAGTGCATTGATGATGTAACCAACCTTAAAACCATCACTGTTCGGGCTAACCAGAAGCCATGGCTGACAGCTGAGGTTCACAGACTCATGAAAGCCAGGAATGCTGCCTTCAAAGCGGGAGATCAGGTGGGCCTGAGGGCAGCCAGAAACAACCTGGACCGGGGCATCAGAAAGGCAAAGAGGCAGTATTCTGGGAAAATAGCTCACCGTTTCAAGGACAGCAGGGATACACGCAGTCTGTGGCAGGGAATACAGACCATCACAAACTACAAACCACCCCCCCAGACCTGTGACAGCTCAGCCTCTGCGCTGAATGAACTGAATGAGTTCTTTGCTCGGTTCGAGGCAAGTAACAGCACACCAGCACATAAACTCCCCCCCTCTCCTGATGGCCAGGTGCTGACGCTGTCCTCAGACAGCGTAAGGCGATCATTCATCAAGATTAACGCCCGGAAGGCCTCTGGTCCTGACAACATACCTGGTCGTGTGCTGAAGGACTGTGCAGGGGAACTCGCAGCGGTCTTCACGGACATCTTTAACATCTCACTGAGCCAGGCCATCGTCCCCACCTGTTTCAAAGCCACCACCATCATCCCTGTCCCAAAGAAGGCAACGCCCGCATGCCTCAATGACTATCGCCCAGTAGCACTCACCCCCATCCTGATGAAGTGCTTTGAACGGCTAGTCATGAAAAGCATCACATCTGTCCTCCCTGACTCCCTGGATCCCTTCCAATTTGCATACCGACCTAATCGCTCAACCGACGATGCCATCTCCTCTGCCCTTCACACAGCTCTCACACATCTGGACACGAAGGACTCCTATGTTAGAATGTTGTTCATCGACTTCAGCTCGGCATTTAACACCATCATCCCCCAACAGCTCATCCTTAAACTGGACAGTCTGGGGCTGAACACCTCAATGTGTAACTGGCTGCTAGACTTCCTGACCGGGAGACCACAGACAGTACGAGTCGGGAGTAACACATCTAGCACCATCACATTGAACACAGGGGCCCCACAAGGATGTGTGCTGAGCCCCCTTCTATTCACCCTGCTAACACACGACTGCACACCATCATACAGCTCCAACCACTTCATCAAGTTTGCGGACGACACAACAGTGGTGGGTCTCATCAGCAACAACGATGAGACGGACTACAGGAACGAGGTGAGCCGCCTGGCCTTGTGGTGCGGACACAACAATCTCACTCTCAACGTGGAGAAGACAAAGGAGATTGTTGTGGACTTCAGGAAGAGGGATGCCCAACATGCCCCTCTGACCATCAACAGCACCGCAGTGGAGAGAGTAGACAGCACCAAGTTCCTGGGAGTGCACGTCTCGAAGGACCTGTCCTGGAGCAGGAACACTGCAGCACTGGCAAAGAAGGCTCACCAGTAGGGATGCACCGATAAATCGGCCGGCCGATCGATCGGCTCCGATTTCCTTAATTTGGGGAGATCGGTGATCGGCCGATCTTTAAATGAGAAGCCGATTTTATCTACCGATTTTATCTGCCTCAGCAAAGGTTGGAAAATCCTGAAAATTTAGGGTGCATTTTGACCTTTTAACACCTGAAAATCGGTATCGGCCAAAATCGGAATCGGCAGGTCAGACTTTCTAAAAATCGGTAATCGGTGATCGGCCAGAAAATTGAAATCGGTGCACCCCTACTCACCAGCGTCTCTACTTTCTCCGCAAGCTGAAAAGGGCTGGAGCTTCAACCCCCATCATGAGCACCTTCTACAGAGGTGCCATAGAAAGTGTCCTGACCAGCTGCATCACTGTGTGGTTTGGTGCATGTACTGCATCCTGCCGCAAGAGCCTCCAGCGCATTGTGAGAGCAGCTGAGAAGATAGTCGGCACCTCCTTCCCCTCACTGCAGGACTTACACAGCAAACGCCTCACTCGGAAAGCCCACTGCATGGCAGGTGATCCCACACACCCACTACACAGCTGCTTCAGACTGCTGCCATCAGGAAGGAGACTGAGGAGTCTCCAGGCTCGAACCAGCAGACTGAGAGACAGCTCTGTTCATCAGGCAGTCAGGATGCTAAACACTCTGCCTGCTCTGCCCCCCCTCCCATTTGAACTGCCTTAACACTAAAACTTTCTCACACATTACCACAAAACACAAAGATTTTAACACTGGACTCTGTGTCATCAAACGGGTTATTCACTAAACTCTCGGTCATGTGCTCATACAGTTTGCACTACTTCTCATACTTGCACTAATGTTTGTATTACATCACTGCCTATAATCATAATACTGTTTACATTCTCTGTTTACATTTATTAATACTGTTTACTTTTTTACTACTGCTTACATGTAATTACTACTGTTTACATTTACACTACTCTAATATCTACACCACTGCTGATACATATACAGTGTGCTCTGAACGGTCTTACTTAGGGATGCCCAATGTGCCTTACTGCATATGCCACTTTTTGCCTCTATAACAACATCAACTACTACCTCATACATATACTGTGTACATTAACTCATACGCTGCTTTGCCACTTTGCAAATGTCAATGTTTATTTTAGTTATACTTTTTATACTCTTTTTTTTATACTAGTATGCAAAAACTCAGGACAGTATTATGTTCATTAAATGTTTAATGTTTTAGTTTTAGAGTTGGTGTAAATTTTCATACTCTTATACCACTATGCAAAAACTCAGGACAGTGTTAGTTTTACTATTTTATGCTTATGTCTATTATTATATGTTTCAGTGTTTCAATGTTTAGATGTTTACTGTTGCACCGAGGGACTGAGAGAAACGCAATTTCGGTCCTGTGTATGTCCTGTACAGTACATATTGCAGATCTGACAATAAAGTTGACTTTGACTTTGACTTTGATATTTTCAGCGTCTTCAAATTGTGACGAGTTGTTGTTTTTGTTGTCTTTTTGAATCGGCTTTCTTTCAAAATGCATGTGTTTTATTTAACACAAATTAATTAACAACTAATTAGATTTGAAAAGAAGAAAAATATTTAACAGCCGTAAGCAAAAGCAACATTTTCTCTAGTTGAAATGTTGAAAATAAAACACTTTGGTGCTCTGAAGAATCCTGATGTTAACACAACGCCAAGGTGGAAAGACATTAGCAGTGACCCCTGAGAAGCAGCTGTTGGGAAGGGTCAAAGGTCATGACTTCATCTGTTCACTCTGACTTCTGTTGTTTCCCAACACAGCAAACCCAACGAAACGTCGACACACAACCAGACAGGATTTCATCTCCTCTTAATATTTTCATCTTTCAGGACAAATCCATTAAAACCTGTTGTAAAACATTTCATCAGGAGTGTAACGTGCACGTTTTCATGGCAAACCTCCGCAGAACCCACACTATGGGTTGGGACAACTCCAACAGAAAGAACAGAGGACGACAATACAGTATTTGAACTTTCCGAGTCAGCATCAGAGAGAGACCAGACTGAAAAATGGCAAGCAGTTAAGTCATATATTTAATGCCTTGAGGGCTATGGCAGTTCATCCATCCATCCATCCATCCATCTTCTTCCGCTTATCCGGGGTCGGGTCGCGGGGGTAGCAGCCTAAGTAGGGAGGCCCAGACTTCCCTCTCCCCAGCCACTTGGAGCAGCTCCTCCGGGGGAATCCCAAGGCGTTCCCAGGCCAGCCGAGAAACATAGTCCCTCCAGCGCGTCCTGGGTCTTCCTCTGGGTCTCCTCCCGGTGGGACATGCCCGGAACACCTCACCAGGGAGGCGTCCAGGAGGCATCCTAACCAGATGCCCGAGCCACCTCAACTGGCTCCTCTCGATGTGGAGAAGCAGCGGCTCTACTCCGAGTCCCTCCCGGATGACTGAGCTTCTCACCCTATCTCTAAGGGAGAGTCCAGCCACCCTGCGGAGAAAACTCATTTCAGCCGCTTGTATCCGAGATCTTGTTCTTTCGGTCATAACCCAAAGCTCATGACCATAGATGAGGGTGGGAACGTAGATCGATCGGTAAATTGAGAGCTTTGCCTTTTGACTCAGCTCTCTCTTCACCACGACAGACCGGTACAGCGCCCGCTTCACTGCGGACGCTGCACCTATCCGCCTATCGATCTCACGCTCCAGTTTTCCCTCATTCGTGAACAAGATCCCGAGATACTTAAACTCCTCCACTTGGGGCAGGACCTCCTCCCCGACCCGGAGAGGGCATGCTACCCTTTTCCGGCTCAAGACCATGGCCTCGGATTTGGAGGAACTGATCCTCATCCCGGCCGCATCACACTCGGCTGCAAACCGCTCCAGTGAAAGTTGTAAATCACGAACTGATGAAGCCAGTAGGACCACATCATCTGCAAAAAACAGAGAAGCGATTCTAAGGTCACCAAAACGGATCCTCTCAACACCTTGGCTGCGCCTAGAAATTCTGTCCATAAAAGTTATGAACAGAATCGGTGACAAAGGGCAACCTTGGCGGAGTCCAACTCTCACCGGAAACGAGCCTGACTTACTGCCGGCAATGCGGACCAAGCTCTGACACCGGTCGTACAGGGACCTAACAGCCCATATCAATGGGCCTGGTACCCCATACTCCCGGAGTACCCCCCACAGAACCCCCCGAGGGACGCGGTCGAATGCCTTTTCCAAGTCCACAAAGCACATGTAAACTGGTTGGGCAAACTCCCACGCACCCTCCAGGACCCTGTTGAGGGTGTAGAGCTGGTCCAGTGTTCCACGACCAGGACGAAAACCACACTGCTCCTCCTGAATCCGAGGTTCGACTATCCGACGGACCCTCCTCTCCAGAACCCCTGAATAGACCTTACCAGGGGCCAAAGGGGTCGGGTGCAATGTGAGATGGGTGATGGCCGAGGGCGGGGACCCTGGCGGTCTGATCCTCGGCTACAGAAGCTGGCCATTGGGACCTCGGCTACGGCAGTTAAGTCATATATTTAATACCTTGAGGTCTATGGCAGTTAAGTCATATATTTAATACCTTGAGGCCTATGGCAGTTAAAGGAGAAATGAAAAGTGTTTTTAAGCTAATAGTAGTCTAATGAAAAGCATAAAATAAGCTTGTTGAGAAAATTTCACAAGTCAAAAATGTCATCCTAACTCAAATTTAGACTTTGCAAAGTGAAAAAATTCTCATCTGGTGTTTTTGACCCCCCTCCCTCTGCTTGCTCTCCGTCCCCTGAATATGACATAGGCAGTGCAATGGTCGTCCCTCATACAGTAATATTAGTGTGTGTATCTAGTATTTTTTCAACTTTCATCATTTTGTAAACCGCCCCCTAGCTTATAGACTGTAGTTATGTTATCATTCACAAGAGTTTGTATATATTTTTTGTTTATGTAGTGTTTTGTAGTTCTGTTTGTGTTAATAAAAAAAAAAATCTAGTAGTGGACAAAAAGGTTTCAGTGTGTAGCAATTAGGGATGCAGCAAAAAAAATCTATTTTTTAAAGAATCAAGATTCTTAGTCCTGGCGATTCAGAATCGATTCTAAAAGCCCCAAAATAGATTTTAAAACTTTTTTAAAATTTTATATTGTATTTTTACCGCTCCTGTGCATTCGGCCGCTGTAGAATTTTGGCCGTGTAGGGCCACCGTAGTTAGTTAGCCAGGCAGCTCCCAATGGAGCCTGCTAGCAAGGAGGGAGACCCTGCATGTTTCAACTTGCTCCTTCATCTTTAAAAATCATTTTAGATCCTACTACCGTATGTTCTGTGGAATACAGAGCTTAACAAGACATTGGTAACTGTTTCAGGACATTTTCAACACCCCCACTTCCATGTTAGCATACTGCGCTAGCATGCTAACGTTAGCATACGGCGCTAGCATGCTAACGTTAGCATGCGAAGGCTATTCGTATTTCCAGGATAGAAATGCCCATTAATGCACTAAATCACCAAACTGTTTTTGACAAACTTAAGTGATATCCTTCGGATTCAAAAAAGTATTCTGCTTCCATTTTAAATGACAGACAAGAGGACAGTAATGATGGGTTTATAGCTTCAGTGTTATTGTAAGATAGCAAAGGAGGTCTTAATTGTGTCATAAAAGTGCGTCCAGAAAATGACTACAGAAATCACTGCACTTCGGCATGTAGCAGGAAAAATGTAAAAAAACTATTTCTTTAAGCTACTGACTTGAAAAAAGCATACTAAGTATGTTTATGTGTGTTGTTTACTATATGAAATTCTTGTTATATCGATTTTTTCAGATTTGATTACATTTCTCCTTTAAGTCATCTATTTAATACCTTGAGGCCTATGGCAGTTAAGTCATCTATTTAATACCTTGAGGTCTATGGCAGTTAAGTCATATATTTAATACCTTGAGGGCTATGGCAGTTAAGTCATATATTTAATACCTTGAGGTCTATGGCAGTTAAGTCATATATTTAATACCTTGAGGTCTATGGCAGTTAAGTCATCTATTTAATACATTGAGGTCTATGGCAGTTAAGTCATATATTTAATACCTTGAGGTCTATGGCAGTTAAGTCATATATTTAATACCTTGAGGCCTATGGCAGTTAAGTCATCTATTTAATACATTGAGGTCTATGGCAGTTAAGTCATCTATTTAATACCTTGAGGTCTATGGCAGTTAAGTCATATATTTAATACCTTGAGGTCTATGGCAGTTAAGTAAGATAATTAATACCTTGAGGTCTATGGCAGTTAAGTCATATATTTAATACCTTGAGGCCTATGGCAGTTAAGTCATATTTAGTAACTTGAGGTCTATGGCAGTTAAGTCATATATTTAATACCTTGAGGTCTATGGCAGTTAAGTCATGATATTTAATACATTGAGGTCTATGGCAGTTAAGTCATATATTTAATACCTTGAGGCCTATGGCAGTTAAGTCATCTATTTAATACCTTGAGGTCTATGGCAGTTAAGTCATATATTTAATACCTTGAGGTCTATGGCAGTTAAGTCATATATTTAATACCTTGAGGTCTATGGCAGTTAAGTCATATATTTAATACATTGAGGCCTATGGCAGTTAAGTCATATATTTAATACCTTGAGGGCTATGGCAGTTGTCATATATTTAATACCTTGAGGTATATGGCAGTTAGGTCATATATTTAATATATTGAGGTCTATGCCAGGCCACTTTTGTATTTATTTGATCCCAGTCCCTCTTTACTGCTCAGCTAACTGAAAAGCTCAGTGATAAACTTTTTTTCTTTCTTTTTTTTTAGCAATTTGTGGTCAGATTGACTGAAGCAAACACTTTTTTGGTTAATTTATTTTATGTTTTTTTTTTGTGACATTTTCCTCTCCCAGGAGGGGAAAACGTTTTGGAGTTTGTCAAACTTCCTGAACAGAGACAGGAGGGGGGTACAGTGATGTTCATTATCAGTTGTGTGGGCTGTCTGCGGCTCTGAAAGCAGATCAGGTGGTTCTGTTGGTCCAATATGTCTGAACACCTCAACACAAAGCTGAACACAGCTGCTGCAACACACACACACACACATAAACACAGTTACAGAAAATCCCCATAAATTTCGATTAATTCCCATGAAAAGTTTTTAACTTTGAAAATTTTCAAGAATTTCTGCGACTCCAGCTAAAACTGATTGTGCTCCTGTTCCTCCTCTCTTCCTCTCCTGCGCCATCAAGGCAGAGGTCAAAGGTTAAAGTACTACCAACGGCTCTGAGCTGCTCTGAAGCTTTAACGAACCCACAGAATCATTCCTCGAGGCAAATGCAGGAAGAGATCATAATTCATCCACAAACTGAAGGCAAACAGAGCTTCCTGCCAACTTCCTTCTTTTGGTTGGTTTGATCACACACACACACACACACACACACACACAGACACACACTGGCAGCTCTGCGTTCATGCAGACCCACGGCTGCTGCAGCAGAAAGAAAAGTCCAGCAGTCCAGGAGGCATCTTGATCAGAAGCTGCTGTTCTCATGAACCATTTCAAAATGCTGACTCCTTCAGACTCCTCTTAAGCTTCAGCCATGACAGAAGTGTCTGAGCTGCAGATAATGGTTTCTCTCCTGCAGGTACCGTGTGAAAGCGCACGGCTGCAGCCTCGTGCAGCTTCCCCACACACATATCTGATCTCCAGCATGAGAACCGTTCCCCGACCGATACCCAATCAGTCACCATCAGAGCTGTTAAAATCTGTCAGAAACATCAAGCGGAGAGCGAGTCATCCTGCTGATGCTGCTACTTTCCTCTTCTTCTTCCTCTCCTATTCTGAGTTTCTCAGAAATAATAAAAAATTAAATAAGAAAACATGAGATAAGAATCGACCAACATCGGAGTTTCCCAACATGTCTGCAGTATCTCTTGCAGAATCTGGAATGAGTAATACGTGCTATTAATTTTAATTAAATTAATCAATGACAACGCTTGTAAGAGGGGAGGGGGGCTGGAAACAAACACATTCACACCTATCATCTAATTATACAACAACATTAATCCCATTAGGGCTGGAACTGATTGCCCGGGTCCGGACCCCAGCTGCAGTGGAGTCTCTGCTCCGGCCTGATAACAACTCTGATCACACTCAGCCATCTTTATCTGCACCGGAGATCAGGCCCGGCGGCTTATCCAAAGTTCACATCGAGCAGAAAGCAGAACAAAGAAAAACAGAAACGCACACGAGGCGCTGTGGTCTGAATGTGTGTGTGTGTGTATGTGTGTGTGCGTGTGTGTGTGTGTGTCTCACTCTACACAGGAGAAACTTTATTTCATAGTTATCTTTGACCAATCAGACAGTTTTTTGTGATAAAAGATTTTAAAATGCTGCAAAAATGCTTCCAACAGGAAACAGCTCTCTGAAGTCTGGAGGAAATAAAAAAATAAAAAAACATTTATTTTTTTTGCTTTGTCAGAAACTTTAAAGTTCAACTAATGTGTTTAAATAAAACCTGTTCTTTATAAGAGCTGGTGGACCCTCTCCAGTTCTACGATAAAACCTCCCCCAATCACAGAGCTCTGAGGCCACGCTAACAGGAAGTGACATCACTATGTAGTCAGGAAATAATAAATGTCGATCAAGGTAAATTTTCAATAAGGAACCAACGCATGAATAAAATCTGGAATAGACTATATCACAATGCAAAAAAAAAGATTAATCTACTTCTGAAACAATAAATAAATGTTTAAAAAAATAATTGTAAATAATACAACAGCAAATGACATCGCTATGTAGACAAACTTGTTAAATAAATAAACTACCGGTATTTATAAATTAATAAATAAAATTAAACACTTCTTTAAAAAAATCTTTTAAATTATAAACTAAAATTTTAAAGGAAATGGCATCACAACATAATCAAAAATAAATTAAATATATTATTAATATGTAAATGAGTCCTCGAGACTCAATGGGATTAACCTGCCTAAATAAAGGTTGAACGTACGAATGAATGTAAAATAAAAAAGTATAATTTCCAGATTCCTGTAAAAAAAAAATCAAATGAACCTAAAAATTAAATGTTCAAATTTTAAATAAATGTATCTGTTTTTCTGATTCTTGTTTTAGTAGATGCGTTAATTAAAGGTTCAGTATGTAACTTTTCTAAGAATAGTTTTAACATATTTCTTCACTCTGCCACTATCTCCTGACAGACTGATGTTAGACAGGTAATCTCTGAAAAAAAAAAAAAAAAATATTGTCCCCTTGCTTCTCCCGGTGGTAAATAAGCATTTCTAAAAAGCCACAGTGACCCGCCGTTAACCAGCCAATAAAAACAGAGTTTTTAATCAGCCAATAAAGCTGCGTTCCAGTTGTCCTCAACAGAGCTTCTCACGCCCCAACCCACGCCTGTCCCAGCCCCAGCGCCGCGCACGTTCTCGTTCAAAGGATTGGAAAGCGATGCAGGACTGTTTTGTATGTGACACAAATGTATTAAATTCCCCTTCTTCATCCCTGATTGACATTTTTTTTCTTTTTTCAAAAGTCAAATGATCGCTTCCTCCGCCGCTCTGCACCGCTCCCTCTGCTGACTGCAATGAATGAGGAAATTAATTTGTCACGAGCTAATTAAAATCGGGTTCAACGTGGCTGCCCGAGGCTCTGCAGATTTCCTGGTCTTCTGGTGTGCTGGACCAGCACTCCATGGTTTTATTTTATTTTATTAGAATGTTTTATTAACATATAAACACAGAATATCACAGCGGCTCCGAGAGGACATGCAGTGGAGGCGGAGCTGATCTCAAGTTCAGCAGAGCACGGGGGAACAGAGCCATATATGGCTCTGAGGGGGAGGGAGCAGAATGCGTTTCTCTGTTGAAAATATTTCTAAGTGCTGCGCTCTACAGAAAGTTACATATACTGTAGCACCTTTAAAACATGTCTGAAGGTAATTCATTTCCTGACCACATAGTGATGTCACTTCCCGTCAGCGTGGCCTCGAAGCTCTGATTGGTGGTTTACTCCAGGTGAGGATGACTCTGATGAAGAACAAGTTGTTTTCACATCGGTTTCTGATGTTTCAGATCAGATCATTTTAGTCTTATTTTGAAAGCGTTCCAAACACCAGAGAAGAAGAGAAGCAGCAGGAGGTGATTCCTGCTCCGTCCTCTGCAGGCGTTGACCTCTGAGCTCCCATGATGATGTCACACTCTGACGTCCAATCAGCAGAGAGGATCTGCAGCCTGTTATCTCTCCACCATCAGCAGGCCTCCTTATCAGCCTCCATCATCTCTGTGAGGGGGATGTGGAGCACCGCAGCTGCCATTAAAAACACAACACACTCATCTAACAACCAGAAGTACTCCTTTCCACATTTTTCTTCCTCTTTCCCCTACACCACTTCTTCTCTCTCTTCTCTACTGGTCCGTCCGGAGCCCGACACAAACCACAGACTTGTGGACCAAATGTCACGTAGCATCCAGATGTAATTACAGCGCGCCCTCCATCCATCTGCCTCCTATCAGCCGCAGCGATCGCCGCCAACTTTTATCTCGTCTCCCATCTCAACCGCCAAATCTAAGCCCAGGGAATCTAGGCTCAGTGGGCTGCCGGCCCGTTATCTCTCCATCAAGGAGAGGCCCGTATCAGGCTGAAGGATCTCCCAACCGTTGGGGAGGATGACGCACAAAGAGACAGAGACAAATATCTATCTGCTGCACAAACAAACCTTCTCCTCCCCACCAGAGGAAGCCCCAGGAATCAGCCCTTTGTTCTTGAAACAGTAAGAATCTGCTGTTTCACGTTGTTGTCCTGGTGCTGAAGCAACTCTGGAGATCTGACAGATCAGGAACTTTATGGCCTTTGAAACCAGCTCCTCGGGGACTGCTTAACAGCCTGTGGTTTCAGCTAAAGCCTCCAGCTGGTCCCAAACCAACACAAACTGACGTGTGACTAAAATCTGATGGAGGAGGAGCGTCAGGTCAGAGTTTTACAGTTTCAACAAGAACCTGCGTTTTTATCTACAGTCGCACTCGAAGAAGACGAGTTTTTATACGAAGCAACACCGCTGCACCACGGACACAAGCTGTTGACCTGTTTTCAGTCACTTCGGCTGTTTCTGAAGGTAAACAAACACACTTTGGCTGTTTCTGAGGATAAACAAACACACATCAGTTGTTTCTGGGGATAAAAGACACACTTTGGCTGTTTCTGTATGTAAACAACTACACTTCAGCTGTTTCTGTATGTAAACAACCACACTTCAGCTGTTTCTGTATGTAAACAACCACACTTCAGCTGTTTCTGTATGTAAACAACCACACTTCAGCTGTTTCTGTATGTAAACAACCACACTTCAGCTGTTTCTGTATGTAAACAACCACACTTCAGCTGTTTCTGTATGTAAACAACCACACTTCAGCTGTTTCTGTATGTAAACAACCACACTTCAGCTGTTTCTGTATGTAAACAACCACACTTCAGCTGTTTCTGTATGTAAACAAACACACTTCAGCTGTTTCTGTATGTAAACAAACACACTTCAGTTGTTTCTGGGGATAAAAGACACACTTTGGCTATTTCTGTATGTAAACAAACACACTGCAGCTGTTTCTGTATGCAAACAAACACACCAGTTTTTTTCTGGGGATAAAAGACACACTTCAGCTGTTTCTGGAGGTAAACAAACACACTTTAGCTGTTGTTGTAGGTAAACAAACACACTTCAGCTGTTTCTGTAGGTAAACAAATGCACTTCAGCTGTTTAGGAAATAAAACACTTCAGCTGATTCTGTAAATAAACAAACACTCCAGCTGTTTTCTGGGGATAAAAAACAACAACACTTTGGCTGCTTCTGACAAACACATTTCAGCTGTTTGTGGGTTAACAAATGCTCTTAAGCCGTTTCTGTAGGTAAACAAACACACGTCGGCTGTTACTGTAGGTTAACAGACACACTTCAGCTTTTTCTGTAGGTAAAAAAACACGTTGGCTGTTTCAGTAGGTAAACATACACATTTTGGCTGTTTCTGTAGGTAAACAAACACACTTTGGCTGTTTCTACAGGTAAACAAACACAGTGGGTCTGTTTTTGTATGTAAACAAACACTGGGTGTTTGTGCACGTAAACAAACACACTTTGGCTGTTATAGCAGGTAAACAAACACACGTTGGCTGTTATAGCAGGTAAGCAAACACACTTTGGCTGTTATAGCAGGTAAACAAACACACTTTGGCCGTTTCTGCAAGTAAATAAATGCACTTTAGCTGTTTTTGTAGGTAAACAAACACATTGGCTGTCTCTGGAGGTAAACAAACACATTTTGGCTGTCTCTTAAGGTAAACAAACATACTTTGGCTGTTTCTGAAGATAAACAAATACACTTTAGCTATTTCTATACCGTATTTTCCGGAATATAGGTTGCATTGTCCAATTATTGCCAAAAATTTGGGAAAATCCATATATTGGTCGCACCTGAATATAGGTCGCACCTACGTCAAAATGTGGACCGTGTTTAGCTCTGCTGCAAATGTCTGCCACAGGAGCGCACAGCAAGGCTTTTAAGAAGATTAACACTTAAAAACAATTATTTGTTTGATAAAAAATTATAGCAAATATGTGTCTGAGCTGAACTTTTCTTTAATAAATGAACATAATTGTGAAATGAGCTGGATTTAAAAATTTGTTTTGCTACGTCTGATGAAACAAAACGTGCACGCGCAGCACCAGACACGCAGTAGCAGCGAACAGACCTGCATGTACCGGTATTTTAGCAGGATAAACACCTAAAAATATATATTTGTTAGCTGACATTATTGTAAGAGTGTGTCTCAGTTTCATTTTTGTTAATAAATTATTACAAATCAGCTTATTTTATAAAAAGCCATAAATAGGTTGCACCTGAATATAGGTCGCAGGGCATGCAAAAATGACAAAAAGCTGCGACCTATATTCCGGAAAATACGGTAAGTAAACAAACAAACGTACTTTGGGCTATTATTGTAGAAACCAAAGCATTTCAGGTGTTTCTGTAGGTAAACAAACACACTTTAGCTGTGTCTGTAGGTTAACACACTTTAGCTGTGTCTGTAGGTTAACACACTTCGGCTGTTTCTGTAGCTAAGCTAAATCCATTTGGGAAGTTTTCTTCAAAATTTTGTAATGAGGCACTTCAAAGTTTCAAAAATATTAATCTCCAACAGGTCATTCTGAAAGAGTTAAAAACAGTGAATCAGAGTTTTCAGATAAAACACCGCCCACCCCCACTGAAGCCACGCCCACTATCTAACCCACCTGTGTACACACCTGTGAACATGTCAAAGGTAAAGGACAAAATTGCTGAGTCAGCATTCTTACTAGTTTTTCTGTTTACATTTTCTTTCATACAAACCGGATTCCAAAAAAGTTGGGACACTAAACAAATTGTGAATAAAAACTGAATGCAATGATGTGGAGATGGCAAATGTCAATATTTTATTCGTAATAGAACATAGATGACAGATCAAAAGTTTAATCTGAGTAAATGTAACATTTTAAAGGAAAAATATGTTGATTCAAAATTTCAGTGTCAACAAATCCCAAAAAAGTTGGGACAAGTAGCAATAAGTGGCTGGAAAAAGGAAATTGAGCATATAACGAACAGCTGGAAGACCAATTAACACTAATTAGGTCAATTGACAACATGATTGGGTATAAAAAGAGCTTCTCAGAGTGTCAGTGTCTCTCAGAAGCCAAGATGGTAAGAGGATCACCAATTCCACCATTGTTGCGCAGAAAGATAGTGCAGCAATACCAGAATGGTGTTACCCAGCGTTACACAGCACAGTTGTCTCTTTTTTAGCTTTTAACTACAGTTTGCTAGTTTTAGCTTTTGAGTAGTACACTGTACAGTACACACCTCTCTGGGTTCTGCAGAGCTTAATGTTCCTCATAAACGCCCAAACACAGCTTTCCATTAAATATTCTAATCAATACATATTTCTAACTAACTCTGACTTCAGAAAGCCAGTTACAGGCTCAGTGCCTTGCTCAAGGACACTTCAGCATGATGCAGAGCCAGGGATCTAACCTGCGCCATTAGAGAACAACCTCCCCACCCACTGTGCTAAAACTAGCACTATTTCAGGTAGCTATTAGACTCAGGTGGTCAGACTCAGTCAGATCAAACTCAGGTGGTCCGACTCAGTCAGATCAAACTCAGGTGGTCCGACTCAGTCAGATCAAACTCAGGTGGTCCGACTCAGTCAGATCAAACTCAGGTGGTCCGACTCAGTCAGATCAAACTCAGGTGGTCCGACTCAGTCAGATCAAACTCAGGTGGTCCTACTCAGTCAGATCAGACTCCGGTAGTTTGAGGACTTCCTTTTAACATTGAAGCTGAAAACCTTTCGTTAAAATTTTGAGGAATCTCACAGCAGAACTTCCTTCAGGTTTACACGTGAAACAGAACTCAAACCTGAACAGAACCCATCTACAAGAAGACTAAAAACAGTACTTTGACCTGCCTGGAATGGGTCATACCAACTGCTGAACCCCCACCACCATTACCACCACCAACAAGAACCTGGCCCGGGGCATCAGGAAGGCCAAGAAGCAGTATTCCAGGAAAATAGCTCACCGTTTCAAGGACAGCAAGGATACACGCATTCTGTGGCAGGGAATACAGACCATCACAAACTACAAACCATCCCCCCAGACCTGTGACAGCTCAACCTCTACGCTGAATGAACTGAATGAGTTCTTTGCTCGGTTTGAGGCAAGTAACAGCACACCTGCACATAAACTCCCCCCCTCTCCTGATGGCCAGGTGCTGGCGCTGTCCTCAGACAGCGTAAGGCGATCATTCATCAAGATTAACGCCCGGAAGGCCTCTGGTCCTGACAACATACCTGGTCGTGTGCTGAAGGACTGTGCAGGGGAACTCGCAGCGGTCTTCACGGACATCTTTAACATCTCACTGAGCCAGGCCATCGTCCCCACCTGTTTCAAAGCCACCACCATCATCCCTGTCCCAAAGAAGGCAACGCCCGCATGCCTCAATGACTATCGCCCAGTAGCACTCACCCCCATCCTGATGAAGTGCTTTGAACGGCTAGTCATGAAAAGCATCACATCTGTCCTCCCTGACTCCCTGGATCCCTTCCAATTTGCATACCGACCTAATCGCTCAACCGACGATGCCATCTCCTCTGCCCTCCACACAGCTCTCACACATCTGGACACGAAGGACTCTTATGTTAGAATGCTGTTCATCGACTTCAGCTCGGCATTCAACACCATCATCCCCCAACAGCTCATCCTTAAACTGGACAGTCTGGGGCTGAACACCTCAATGTGTAACTGGCTGCTAGACTTCCTGACCGGGAGACCACAGACAGTACGGGTCGGGAGTAACACATCTAGCACCATCACATTGAACACAGGGGCCCCACAAGGATGTGTGCTGAGCCCCCTTCTATTCACCCTGCTAACACACGACTGCACACCATCATACAGCTCCAACCACTTCATCAAGTTTGCGGACGACACAACAGTGGTAGGTCTCATCAGCAACAACGATGAGACGGACTACAGGAACGAGGTGAGCCGCCTGGCCTTGTGGTGCGGACACAACAATCTCACTCTCAACGTGGAGAAGACAAAGGAGATTGTTGTGGACTTCAGGAAGAGGGATGCCCAACATGCCCCTCTGACCATCAACAGCACCGCAGTGGAGAGAGTAGACAGCACCAAGTTCCTGGGAGTGCATGTCTCAAAGGACCTGTCCTGGAGCAGGAACACTGCATCACTGGCCAAGAAGGCTCACCAGCGTCTCTACTTTCTCCGCAAGCTGAAAAGGGCTGGAGCTTCAACCCCCATCATGTGCACCTTCTACAGAGGTGCCATAGAAAGTGTCCTGACCAGCTGCATCACTGTGTGGTTTGGTGCATGTACTGCATCCTGCCGCAAGAGCCTCCAGCGCATCGTGAGAGCAGCTGAGAAGATCGTCGGCACCTCCTTCCCCTCACTGCAGGACTTACACAGCAACCGCCTCACTCGGAAAGCCCTCTGCATGGCAGGTGATCCCACACACCCACTACACAGCTGCTTCAGACTGCTGCCATCAGGGAGGAGACTGAGAAGTCTCCAGGCTCGAACCAGCAGACTGAGAGACAGCTCTGTTCATCAGGCAGTCAGGATGCTAAACACTCTGCCTGCTCTGCCTCCCCTCCCATTTGAACTGCCTTAACACAAAAAACTTTCTCACACATTACCACACAACACAAAGATTTTAACACTAGACTCTGTGTCATCAAACGGGTTATTCACTAAACTCTCGGTCATGTGCTCATTCAGTTTGCACTACTTCTCATATTTGCACTAATGTTTGTATTACATCACTGCCTATAGTCATACTACTGTTTACATTCTCTGTTTACATACTACTGCTTACATTCAATGTTCACATTTATTAATACTGTTTACATTTATTACTACTGTTTACATTTATTACTACTGTTTACATTTACACTACTTTTATATCTACACCACTGCTGATACATATACAGTATTCTCTGACCAGCCTTATTTAAGGATGCCCAATGTGCCTTACTGCATATGCCACTTTTGCCTCTATACCAACATCAACTACTACCTCATACATATACTGTGTACATTAACTCATATGCTGCTTTGCCACTTTGCAAATGTCAATGCTAGAACCTTTAGTTTATTTTATAGTTATACTTTTTATACTTTTTTTATACTAGTATGCAAAAACTCAGGACAGTATTATGTTCATTAAATGTTTAGTGTTCTAGTTTTAGTTTTGGTGTAAATTTTCATACTTTTATACCACTATGCAAAAACTCAGGACAGTGTTACACTTTTACTATTTTATGCTTATGTTTATTATGTTTACAGTATTAGGCTTTCCAGTTACTACAATCCGCTTTTGACATCATCCAGTCAGATTTGTTCCGTCTCAAACTTGTCCTAAATGCTGATAAAACAAAAGGGATGTTTTTTTCAAATAGGAAGGCGGTTCCAGCAGATCCTCCTCTGATTTTATCTTCAAATGGTGTCCCTATTGAGTTTGTTGATTCCTATAAATATCTGGGTATCCTGATCGATTCACATCTCTCTTTTAAACTCCACGTGGAAAACCTAGTGAAGAAATTGAAAGTTAAACTGGGTTTCTTTTTCAGAAACAGATCATGTCTAACACTGAATGTTAGGAAACGCCTTGTATCTGTGACTTTCCTTCCCTCCATTGATTACGGTGACATTCTCTACATGAATGCTCCTACAAGCACCCTGCGGATGTTGGATGTGGTCTATCATGGTGCACTAAGATTCATAACTGGTTGTGATTATCGTACCCACCACTGCACCCTGTATTCACTGGTTAACTGGACATCATTAACCTCACGCAGACTCTTCCACTGGTACATTTTCATCTTTAAATCACTTCTTGGTCTGCTGCCCTCATACATCTCCTCCTACATGTCTTTGCGTGAGTGCAGCTACAGTGTGCGCTCTCAGGACATGATTACCTGCAGTGTTCCGTCAGTGAGGACTGAACTTGGAAAAAGGGCCTTCTCCTACTCTGCTCCTGCTTCATGGAATATCTTACAAAAAGATCTGAAGCTCTCGACCTTGACTTCTCTAAATGGTTTTCAGAATCTGTTGGAATCCTGGCAAAAACCAATGCAGATTTGTTCCTGTCTTTGATTTTATACGTCTACCTTATAATGTTTTGCTAGTTTTTTGATACTTTGTTAAAAAAAAAAAAAAAATCTTTTGTTTTTTTCTCTCTTTTTGTTTTCTATTGTTTATTGTTTGTTTGTTTATTGTTTAATGAAATTCTATCACTGCTGTTCATTGTTCTTTAGTTTTAGCAGGTCGCTTTCGTAAATGAGCCCATGAGGTTCAAAAGATTTACCTGACTAAATAAAGGTTGAATGAAATTATATGTTTCAGTGTTTTAGTGTTTAAATGGTTACTGTTGCACCGAGGGACTGAGAGAAACGCAATTTCAATCCTGTGTATGTCCTGTACATATTGCAGTTCTGACAATAAAGTTGACTTTGACATCCCAGTCCAACAGAGTCCTTATCTCGCCTCACTTCTTCTTCATATCAAAATGACTGCCGAATCACAAGAGAGTCATGGGGCTGAGAGCCGGGCCTGTCTCATCCTCAGCCTGGGCCCGATGCAGGGGGAGGCATGGCGGACCAGAACCACTGATAAATATGGCTGACGCGTTCCAGAGGCATGTGCACGTTCTTGTGCATGCTGAGTTTATCGACCTCTGCGTCTAGAACCCATTCGTGGGCCTCAGTCCCAGTGGGAGTTCATCACCACTCAAAAACAAGTAAACAGGAAGTGACCCAACCAGAAAGCTGCCAGTGGATTTACAGAACCATCAATGATCCTAAATCAGAACTAAAGTATTGTCTGCATAGAAAGAAGCTCCGCCTTCTTCATCAGTAAAACTGCTCGTTCAGCAGATTTTTGATGGACAAATTAAACAGAGCTAGAACTTTTTCAGGCTTGTTGTTTTTTAGTTCAGCTGAGAGAAACCAAGTCTGGAGTCTAATAAGTCCTCTGGACAGATTCTTCAACTCTAGAGTCTGAACCTGAACACTTTTCTGCAGAACCACCCTTAAAACAGGCAGAACTATTAAAAAACAGGTTGGAACTGTCTCTGTAAAAACATTTTCAGAAGTTGTTTGGACCTCATACGTTCATCAGTCCGTCAAGAGCCGAGCTGTCGGACCTCCAACAGAACTGATGTGACCCCTCACAGGCAGCATGGTCTTTATCTCTGGATAGAACAACTAATCCACCTCAGCGAACACAAACATGGCAATAATTCTGTCAATTTTACCAATATTCACCTGAAAATTGGTGTGGTAGTGGCTGAGAGTCATCCGCAACACAGACTATGAGAGTAGACAGATTGCACAAGAACAAAGTTTGACCTGCCAGTGATATATGCATTCTTCTTTGAATGTAATTTTGTTTTCTTTAGTATTTAACAAACCCGTCCTGTCCTTTCAGGCTGTGGCTCAGCTGACACGAATCATAAAGAAATTATGCTTTTATTTTGTTCTGCTGTGTCGTTAAGAATTAAACAAATCATACTGGAAATGGTCCAAAAACGCATAAATACAGAACTGCCTTTTGGCGGGATGCCGAGTGCCGAACCTCCAGTTTCAAACATGAGAACTGATGATTCTGCGTGGGGATCCTGACGGGTTTTGGCGGAACATAAAACCAAACTGAAAGTAGGGCTGTAGTGATACAATAATCTCACGATATGATACACGATATTCTGCTCACGATACGATATATATTGCGATATTCAGCAAACAATACAATTCAATACACTTCTGCGATTTTCTGAAAGATTTTAGAGGAACAGAGTGATATTGGTGACATTGTGTGACTGTTATAAACTTGGATAGAATTAATTTAACTGAAAACTGATTAAAAGCACCAACTACAGAATACCTGGCTTTGGTTGGACATGGACACAGACTTAAAGTCGACAGCTGGACAAAATGAATCAAAGATGTGGTGAGAAAACATGTTTCTTTTAATTGAAACAGTAAAACAGTAACTTGGCATAAAAGCTCTACAGCGACACTAGTGGCTGGATGACCTAATCGCTCTCCCGGCGAAGCAAGCAGTGAGTGAGCAGGGTGACAGTTGGATGTTACGATACTTGCGGATGAAAATCAATTTTTTTCTAGGAAAGAAAAAAATCGATATACAGTATATCGCAAAATCGATATTATTACACAGCCCTAACTGAAAGTGGTCCAGATTATTTCAGGGCTCTGAATCCAGGAGCTTTACCATTTGGATAGCAACAAATTGAAACAAGAAGATAATCCTGGTAATAACTCCACGTTGTTGTTTTTATTTCGCTCTCAAAGTACTGTAATGCATTTCGTCCACTCAAAACATCTGGATCCAAAACATGACGGCCCAGAAAACTGATGATCCTGCTGTTTTTAAACGCCTGCAGAGGACACGACAGCTTCTTTAAGTGTTTAGTTTGGTTCAAACCGCTTCCAGAACTAAAGCAAATCCTTTTGAGAGCTGAAATACACACAAGTCCCTGTTTGGGCTTCACAATTCAAATAATTTATATATTTTTCATTATTAAAGCTGTGTTTCATCTCAGAGATGAGTTCAATCCTACAGGTGCTAATTAAAGAGTCAGGATCCTTTCACATAAAAACATTTTCTACAGTACAGATACATTGTTGTCACATGACAGGAAACTGAACCTGTTCAGACGTGGAACAGCAGCAGACATTAATCGGACCACTGGACTAAAACAGAAACTCTTCTAATTTTTTTTTATTTTATTTCTGTATATATATATATATATATATATATATATATATATTAGGGCTGGACGATATGGCCAAAATTTTTATCACGATATAGTTCTTAATTTCGGTCGATAACGATATAATTCGATATCGATATAAACAATATAAAAGCCTAAAAAAAACTATAAACAATACAAATAAAGTAATGTTCACCTTGTATTTGTATTTGGCCTCCAAAAAGATGGAAATCACCATCAAATAAACATAAACTTCTCAACCCAATAATTCTCATTTGGATCATCTGGACAGTTACTTTTTTATAGAAACGTTTCACCCTCCATCCTCCATCCAGTTTCTATAAAAAAGAAACTGTCCAGATGACCCGACTGAGAATTATTGGATTTGGTACCTGGATTATTGAGCATGAACTTTCTTGCCATAAAATTCTCAACTGTGTCAATATTAATAGTTTTAACTTTAAACATCTTTAAAATTTACAGCATTGAAATTCATAGTTAATTAAATAAAACTTTTGGGTGTTGTTATTGATGAGAAGCTGACATAAAAATCTCATGGAAATTACTTAAGAATAAAAATAACAAAATCAATTGCATTACTGTATAAAGTAAAATAGTTTTTGAATGACAAAGTTTTGAATATATTGTATAATGTAATGATTGTTCCATATTTAATCAGTTGTATTGAAGTTTGGGGAAAAGCATGTAAAACTATTACAAACCCTGTTTTTATTTTATAAAAAAGAGCTATAAGAATTATTAGTAGGAAGTGCTATGGTCACCCAACAAATATTTCATCCGTTTAAATTATTAAAATTTTATGATTTGGTATTTTACAAGTCATGTATAAAACTTTTAAAAAATTACCCCCCAAATATTAAATTAAAATGTGTTTAAAGTTATTAAACCTTGAAGGGAATGTAAATGTTTGTAAAACCTCCATTTAGGACTAGTTTGAAGGAGCTGAGTTGTAAATCAGGAAACAGGATTGTGTTGACTTGATATCACCATAAACATTTATAAAACTGTTTGTTTTAAAAGATGATTAAATCAAAGTTGTTGGGAAGGTGTGGTGCAGGTGAAGTGAAGGTTGTTGTTTGTTTGTAGTTATTTTGTATTTTTTAAACAAGGGGCAGATGTTATAACACTATTTTCGTCTTTCTGCACATTTTCATTCAGTGTTTTTTTCTTTCTTCTGATGAATTTGTTTTATTTTGAATAAAAAAACATGCAGCACTGCTGGGGCTGTTTGTTTACGTTGTAGTTTCAGGGACACGTTGGCTCAAACTTTATTGTTCTTCATCTTCTGACTCTCATCATATTCTATCGAGTGGAAACTCTTCAGATTAAACAAGTTAGAATAGATGTTCCCACCGCTAGTTAGAACGACTTTGTCACGTTTTGCAAAATAAAGAAACCGAGTAAGACTCGCTGCAGATGAGACCTGCAGTTTAACAAAACCGAACTACGTCCACACCGACGAATTAGTCTTTCCTCTCATCAGTGATGTCGTCTGCTTTCTCTTCGCTTGTGAAACTTTGTTCAGTCACATTCTGACGGTCATGAGCACTCGTTTGACTCGTTTTGAAGCGAAAACTTAACGCGCTTTGGAGACTAGCTTAGCTTTTAGCCTGCTACCGCTAACGCCTGCTGCTGGAGTGAGCGCTGCGTAACAACGACGTCACCACGCACGTTTTGTGTCACAGCTTTTTCTGTCCGGGCGGGTTGTTGAAGCAGCCGCTCCAACCCGAACAGAAACAGAAAAACGTTGAAACGTTGTAAAATCCTATCGAAATATCGAAAATATGCTTAAACTTCATATCATCGTTATTGAATAAAAGTATATCGCGATATTTATCGTTATTGAATTATCGTCCAGCACTAATATATATATATATATATATATATATATATATATATATACATATATATATATATATATATATATATACATATATATATACATATATATATATATACATA
>JBBPBX010028491.1:0-14925 GCA_038048925.1 Garcialebias charrua
TCTGGAGGCCATCCTGCGGTGTGTAATCGATTCCAACCCATCTTCCTGGAGCCAGCATCTTCCGTGGATCGAATACGCCCACAATTCCCAGACCTCGGCGGCCACTGGACGGTCTCCTTTCGAGGTGGCCTTGGGATTCTCTCCTCCTCTTTTTCCCTCGCAGGAGGCTGATGTGGGCGTTCCCTCGATCCACCTCCACATCAGACGCTGTCGTCGGGTTTGGCGCCAGACGACGGCGGCTCTGGCAAGGACTTCTGAGCAGAATGAACGTTTTGCTAACAGACACCGCTCCAGGGCTCCCGACTACAGGATAGGCCAGAAGGTTTGGCTCTCGACCAAGGACATCACTTTGAAGGACACTCCTCGGAAGCTCTCGCCTAGGTTCATTGGTCCTTTCCCTGTGGTGAAGGTGATCAACAGGTCGGCGGTGAGACTCCAACTCCCACCATCGATGAGGATACACCCGACCTTCCACGTATCCCGCATCAAGCCCGTAGCCACCAGCCCTCTCCAACCCATGGCTGGTCTTCCTCCTCCCCCCCGGTTGATTGACGGCGCTCCTGCTTTCACCGTCAGCCGTCTCCTGGACGTGAGACGCCGGGGCCGAGGCGTTCAGTATCTGGTGGATTGGGAGGGCTACGGTCCGAGGAACGCTCCTGGGTCCCTAGGTCCCGCATTCTGGACCCGGGTCTCATCACCTCTTTCTTCAGGGCTCACCCTGACAAGCGGCTTCGATCGCCGTGAGGCGATCCTTGAGGGGGGGGCACTGTGGGATTCTTGTGTTTTTTCTGTCTGTTTGTCACTCTTCCTTCCACAGCCAATCAGTCAACTCACCACACCTGCTGCCATTCTGAGGAGGACTGCTGACTCACCTATTTAAGCAGCTGTCAAACACCTCTTCAGCGCTGGGACATCTTCTTCCATTCGGACCTTCCACGGCCTGACTCTGGTCTTCTCCAAGACCTTCTTCATCCAGGGGTCTCAACCTCTGTGGATCATTAGATGTCCTCATCTGCACCGTCTGGTCTCAGCCTGCTCCTCTCTCCAACTGGATCCTCTCACTCCACCTGCTGCAACCCCAGGAATCCCACCTTCAACTCTCCTCCAGAACACCTCCTGCAAAACAAAGTAAGAATTTCAATTCTTCAACTCAAGATTCAAAACCATCATATAACCCACGGATATATACTCACCAACTCTCTCCCCTTCCTTTACAGCTGCTCGAGTACTTTTTATCTGCACTGTAAATAAACTTCACTTAACTTTTGCCCTGCCTTGTGTCCTTACTTCCTTGGTCTGCTATTTGGGGTCGACGTTAAAACCAAACCTGATAGTCAGGCTCGTTTCCAGTGAGAGTTGGACTCCACCAAGGTTGCCCTTTGTCACCGATTCTGTTAATAACTTTTATGGACAGAATTTCTAGGTGCAGCCAAGGTGTTGAGGGGATCCGTTTTGGTGGCCTTAGGATCGCTTCTCTGTTTTTTGCAGATTATGTGGTCCTATTGGCTTCATCTACAGCTTTCGCTGGAGCGGTTTGCAGCCAAGTGTGACACGGCCGGAATGAGGATCAGTTCCTCCAAATCCGAGGCCATGGTCTTGAGCCGGAAAAGGGTAGAGTGCCCTCTCCGGGTTGGGGAGGAGGTCCTGCCCTAAGTGGAGGAGTTTAAGTATCTCTGGGTCTTGTTCATGAATGAGGGAAAACTGGAGCGTGAGATCGATAGGCAGATAGGTGCAACGTTGGCAGTGAAGCGGGCGCTATGGTCTGTCGTGGTGAAGAGAGAGCTGAGGCAAAAGCCAAAGCTCTCAATTTACCGATCGATCTACATTCCCACCCTCATCTTTTGTCATGAGCTTTGGGTTGTGACCGAAAGAACGAGATCACAGATATAAGCGGCTGAAATGTGTTTTCTCTGCAGAGTGTCTGGGCTCTCTCTTAGAGATAGGGTGAGAACCTCAGTCATCTGGTAGGAACTCAGAGTAGAGCCGCTGCTTCTCCACATCGAGAGGAGCCAGTTGAGGTGGCTTGGGCATCTGGTTAGGATGCCTCCTGGACGCCTCCCTGGTGAGGTGTTCCGGGCATGTCCCACCGGGAGGAGACCCAGAGGAAGACCCAGGACATGCTGGAGGGACTATGTTTCTCGGCTGGCCTGGGAATGCCTTGGGATTCCCCCGAAGGAGCTGGCCCAAGTGGCTGGGGAGAGGGAAGTCTGGCCCTCCCTACTTAGGCTGCTAACCCCGCGACCCGGCCCCAGATAATCGGAAGAGAATGGATGGATGGATGGATGGATGGATATATGAATGTTTCTGTTAACTTGTTTTATATATCAATATTTCTGTTCAGTGCCCCGAGACGACTTCTGTTGTGATTGGCGCTATATAAATAAACTGAACTGAATTAAGTCTGATGAACCAGATTCTACAAAAACATCTATATTAAAATCTAACAAAGATAAGTCTGGTCCTCTGGTCATTCAAAAAAACAAAACAAAACAATGTAGAAACCTTTCTTCTTTCATCCGAAAAACTTCTTTAGTCTGAGGTGCTATATTCAGCTTAGTCTTAGGCCCTGTACACACGTAGCCTGGTGTTTGAAAAACGAATATTTGCGCAAAAAAAACCCATCTGTCCATACATGTTCGAATATTTAAAATGTTTGTCTACATGTCCCGTTTTATTTCACCAGAGAGCGTTGTAATGAATATGCTGAACCCATAGATGGCAGTGTAGTGCTGTCACAACCCTCCAACTGCCGCGACTTCCTGTTATTTATTTATTTATTTTCTTTAGTTTGTGTGGACAGACCGTGAGGTTGAACTACTATTAAATACCGTGTTGGAGTACAAAATTAATAAAACGCAGGAAAATGTCGACTGGGAATCATGTAGAGCAGGTAGGTTGACGTTTTAGTGCTTTTTTTAGAGCATTGTGTGACTGTCAGCGCCGCAGCAGCTGGAGGCGGTGGAGCAGAAAGCTCCGTTCTGAAAGTGCACACGCAGACTCGAAAGCGGAGAGTTCTCAAATCTTCACTTTGGCCGGAGTTTTGTTATTATTCGTTTATAGTTACATCAACCAGAGTTCACGTGTGGATGAAAGGCCAAACCGCATCATAAACTGTTCGGTTTTACTGATAAACGGCTACGTGTGTACAGGGCCTTATAAATAGCTATGTATTTATAAGACTGAGTTGAATACAGCACCTCAGACTGAAGAAGTATTTCGGATGAAAGAATAAACATTTATACATTTTTTTTTTTTTTTGAATGTCCAGAGGACCAGACTTAACTTTTTAGATGTTGCTACCTGGATTATTGAGCATGCATCAAATTCTATATTTTTCTTCATCATTTGATGTACATTATTTGTGCTCATTGTGGTTTTGTTTCTTGTACAGTACTGTATACAAATTCGTTTTAGTTTTTATTTTAAGTTTAGCTTTGATTTAAAGCTTTAATTTAAAGTGTACAGTAATTCTTGTTTTGTGATTTGTACATCTGTGGGGTAGAATAAAGTTGAACCAAAGGCTCTTCTTTAAACATGTTTGAGGGAAATATTCCTGATAATAATTTTGTCTTTTTATGGTTTTTCAGCAGAGTTAACTTTAATTAATAGATTATTTAATAAATTCAAAGTGAAAACAGGATTTCTTGATAAAGCCAACACCGTTTATTTATTTTCAATCTTCACTGATGAAAATAAACTCTTTTTTAATACATAAAATGTTTTTTTTAAAAACATTTGCACCCTCCGTCCCAGACTCCTGGTCCTCCCACCTACCAGGGCTCAGAATCCGGCCTTTGTGAGCACGTGAGGCCGGGGCTCGGGGTCCAGCCTCACGTGCTTCAACGATTCGACAGCTCGTATGATCCTCCGTGGTGACTCGGCTCATTAGAATTTTGTCGTCGGTCACCAAACACAAAAAACATCTGGACTTCAGAATTAAACACGGTGTTGTCATTATTGTTTTAAAATCTTAAAAATAGATCCAGCCGCTGTTCCGCGTCCTGAGAAATAGCAAATGGCGGATCAGTGAAAAGTTTCTGAGATCCAGTGACCAGTGACTTCTCCCCCTGACAAATCAGTGTCCTGCATTCATGTTTCGGCTCGGACTCAGCTTGACTGAGCTCGCTCGGCCCCACCAGAAAAGCAGGGACGAAAAGAGGACTAAAATCAGCCTCAAATCAGCTAAAATACTAGCTAAATTATTGATGCAAAAGGGTTCTTTCCGTGGCGGGCTGCCCATAGTTAGAGCTGAGTAGGAGCAGTGCAAATGGGGCATGTAGTTTCTGGGAGGCACACTCAATCCTACTTTATCACAAACCTATTCTTGTATTTCTTAATTTTCACAATTTCATTCCACCTCATTTACCACATGTGATGCGAATGACAATAAAGTTTCCTTGAACCTTAACAGAAGTGGGAGGAAAGAAACAGATGGAGTAGTCAGTTTGAAAGGGAATGCTTTCATCTACCTCAAGCAGACCGATAGATTATCTGAGGCTCGGCCTATCTCTCTAGAGTAAACCAGTGTGTCCTCAAAAGGCCTAAAAGTGATGGTGCAGTCCAGTTTTTCCCTGTTAAACATTAAACCCAGGCATCCCCGTTGGCTCTGTACAGGTTTGTTACTGTGTTCTTACAGACATCAGAGATTTCCAAGAAGATAGCACCTATTTTGAGGAACAAGGGAAATAAAAATTCCTGCAAGTTTCTGTGTGATGAGTAAAGCATGTCAGTGAAAGAACAATAGGTAACACAGAGAAATCAAAAGAGAAATGTACCCAAGGACACAATCAAGTATACTCAATTCACTGAAATTTTATTGAGCTAAACTTTTATGTGGTAGTCTGAGAGTTAACATACTCAACACATAATCTGAGTATGACATCTCACTAGTATGAAAGGGCACAAATCATTGTTCTCAAGGTTCTATCAAAACAATCCACAATTCTATGATTTCTGAGCATAGGAGGATCTTAATATAAAACTCTAGCATGAAAGGTTGCACTCTATATGCACGCCTCCAAGGAATATTAGACTATTAATTGTATCCTTTTTTTAAATCATGAACAAACTCAACAAAATAGATTAAACACAGCTTTTTTAAAATCTATGAGTTCAGTTTGCCCATCAGTCCAGAACTTTCTCTCTCTATTTTTTATTTTTTTACTCTTGACAGCTGTGTGAGAAACAATCTTTTGGTTTCAGGTGGAGACTGAACCACGCCGAGTCTGTTTTATTTTGTCGTATCCAAGCAACAGAGCTGTTTCAGCTTACTTTTCTCTCCACCCTCTGGCCCCAAACGCCTCACGGCTGCTTGTCCATGTGTCACACATCTGCTTTGCATTGTGGACTAGCTTGATGATTGCTGGTGCAGAGAGCAAAACGTGGAGGAAGAATAAGAGGGTGAGTGTGAGGGCTGAGGATGATAAATGAAAAGACTAGGGCACACAAAAAAGGTAAATCAACAAGAGAAAATACATTTTCTGTGAAAATGCAGCGTCAATGTTGAGTGCTGACTGACTGAAATTTGCCAAAGAAACTATAACTGAGCAGTTGAAGCTAAAATAAAAAAGACAAACACTTGCTAAAAGCTATTAAATCTAAAGGCTAGCTGAAAGTCAATAGCTAAATCCTAGCTAAACACCAAATGAAGTAAAACCTTGCTAAAAGCTAACTGTAACAGAAACTATGGCAGTAAAATGTTAGCTAAAAAAATGCAAAAACACTAGGCCAAAGCTAAATGTACCAAAATGCTGGCCAAAAATTAAAAGGGGGATACCATCTAAAGCAGCAAAGGGCTAACTAAAAGTATCAAAAGGCTGCTAAAAGCTCAAATTAGTAGCATAGTAGCTTAAAACTAAAAATAGAAAACAAAGACAAAAATAGAGGAACCACTCTAAAGCACATTTCAAAGTGAACAATGTTTTAAATTAATTAAAGAGTGCTCAATGTATTTCTATATAGATTTTTTTGTTAATTTTAAAAAATATATATTTAAAAGTTTAAACGTTCCAAAAAACAAGTCATAGCACCAATCTCCTTAATCACCCAAACATTAATCGTACTAAGTATGCAGAAGTAGCCAGCTTGCAAAAATGCACAACAAATAAAAAAATGTGTGAATGCCTGCATCATTCAATAGGACAACATAGACAGAGCTTGTATGAGTCTGAACTGCACGTGTTGAAAGAATGTGGCTGCTTCATAGGAAATGAAAATACTGTAAAATGACTTTGGGGTGAGGCTCCAATACATAGGAGCTGTAAAGTTTTCCAGAGTTTTTTATGAGCTGCAGAGGTCCCATTGCTTTCTGTGTGACATGATGAGCTGTTGGGTGGGGCAGCTCTGCTGGACCCAACCAATATTTGCTTGTTTGGTATACTAGGTGAGGCTCAGAAATTACAGGCAGGGCCAGGCTGGGACAAAGATGCCTTGTTGCTGCCAAAAAAGGAGAGCATCAGAAGGGAAGAGCAGTGGAGCAAAGAGAGGGGTCATTAGGTTTGTTTGGCCATGCCCATAAGTCCAACCTTTAAGTCCTTTACTCTCATACCTCCACTCCCTCCTGTGGACATTTCCTCATCTTGATATAGCCTTTTTGCACCTTTTGCCAGTTTATTATTGAGCCCTGTTTTAGTATTATTTATTGCATGCAGAGGGGGTAGAAGGCAGAGAAGTGTAAAAGATGTGAGAGAAAGATTGAGCTAACTTGAGAAATGGCTGCAGTCAGTTCCTCATTGCAGTGAAACATTTGGCAAGGGCTGGGAACAATCAAACCTTTAGGGGTGTGCAACTCCCTCTCTCTCTTTCTCTGTGTGTGTGTTTCCATGTTAAAAAGACTCTGGCATTAGCCCAAAACATCAACTACAGGCTGCCTGAACCTTCAAGAGCCAAGACCCTGCCAAGAAAGCAGAGCGTGCTCATAAAAACGTTAAACAGCAGCTGCAGCCTGCATGTGCGTTTTGGGCACATTCATATGTGCATGTGGTTTGGAATATGCTTTTAAGCTAATCTAGAGCCTTTTCAATCAAATTTAACTTTTGGGAGTGGGAGATTCACTAGAGAGCACTACAGTCAGAAGATGAGAAGAGAAGTGATGGAATAGGTCCACACTGCAGAGATATCCTGATACATGCCCAGAGAATTATTTCAGAACAACCCACAGCTTCAAACATTGACGGTTTACAGTATGTTTGTGTGAAACACGTTTATCTATCAACTCTACACCAAGTCAACTAAAAACCACAGAATACGCTTTGCAAACAATAAGTCCCATTTCCTTTGGGTTGTCCCCCTAAAATACACAGTTCAAAGTTGCATGAGTTACAAAGTGGAACATAGTAAGCACATAAACTGTTTAATACAAGGAATGTACAATTTTTAAGAAAAAAATGAGGTAATCATATAATCCCATCCAAGTCATCTTTTTTTTTTAAAGTAAGGCCTTGGGTAACATGATGGCTCAGTTGTTAAAGCTGTTGCCTCTCAGCAAGAAGGTCGCTGGTTCAAATCCCGGCCCAGGACCTTTCTGGGCGGAGTTTGCATGTTCTCTCCATGCATGCGTGGGTTTTCTTCGTGTATTCCAGTTTCCTCCCACAGACCAAAAATATGCATGTTAGACTGATTGGTAACTCTAAATTGTCCCTAGGTGTGAGTGGGAGAGTAAATTTTTTTTTTTTTGTGTGTCTCATTTGTCTCTATGTGTTTCTGTGATGGACTGGAGATCTGTCCAGGGTGTTCCCTGCCTCTCGCACAGTGACTGCTAGATATGGGCATCAGTGACCGCCGTGACCCGAAAAGGAAGAAGCAGGCAAAGATGATGATGGATGGATGGATGGAAGGAAGGATGGATGGCCTCTTCAGTAAGACAATGCTAGACAGCATACATGTGGTGGAATGAAATTATGTACACAGGGTCCCAGTTAAATCAAACAATAAAATGTAAAACATAAACAGTAATAACATCTAAGATATGAACTAAGAAAAACATCATCTACAAATACACTGAGCACTAATAGCATAAAAACATTAGTCCAACCGCAGCACAAACATGAGTCTGTGTGAGCAGATGAGCACGCATGAACACATCAACATGAAATATATCAGCAGCAACATGATGTGATTTTTCATTATCCTGGTTAGAGATTCATGAGTCTAACAGCCTCAGGGTAGAAGCTGTTCCTCAGTCTAGTAGTTCTACGCTTAATGCTCCTTAACCTCCTTCCTGAGGGGAGCAGGTCAAAAAGTGTGTGTGCTGGGTGAGTGGGGTCCTTCATGATGCAGGTGGCCCTCTTCCTGCATCTGGAGGTGTAGATGTCTGTGATGGTGGGGAGGCTGACTCCAACAAACTTCTGTGCAGCCTTCACCACTCTCTGTAAAGCTTTTCTTTCTGCAGCTGTGCAGCCTCCATGCCACACATTGATGCTGGAGCACAGGATGCTCTCCACTGCACACCTGTAGAACGAGGTGAGGACTGAGCTTCCCAGTCCAGCTCGTCTCAGCCGCCTGAGGAAGTAGAGTCTCTGGCTGTGAACTTTTAAATGTTTAATGAGGGAAAGACTGAGGTGATGGTCTTTGGAAGCTCCACTGATACTCCCAATGAAGATGTTTGTTCCTTGGCCCAGTATATCAGGTCAACTATTACTAACCTAGGGGGTCAAAGTCGATACTGGACTAAAATTATGAAATCACATCAGAGCAGTTGTTAATTCTACTGTTTTTCCATCTGAGGCTGCTGGCTCAAGTAAAGCCAATTCTTTCTCAACTGCATTTTGAAACAGTAAGTCACGACTTTGTGATCACTCAGCTGGACTACTGTAATGCACTCTATACAGGAATCAGTGATTCATTTATCTCTCAGCTTCAGAAGGTCCAGAATGCTGGTGCACGGCTTTTAACAAGCACACAAAAGTTTGACCACATTTCCCCTGTTGTAGCCTCCCTGCAGTACAGTTTAGGATTAATTTTAAATTGATTTTATTTGCTTTTAAAGCTCTAAATGGACTTGCCCCATCCTATCTGTCCAAGTTGCTGCATCCATACACACCAGAGATGGGGACTCGAGTTTGGGACTCGGACTCGAGTCGCACTTAAGTCGCAAAAACAGAGACTTCAGACTCGACTCGGACTTGCATTCAAAAGACTTCCAACTCGACTCGGACTTGCATTCAAAAGACTTCCAACTCGACTCGGACTCGCCATTTGAGACTCGTGAGCATCGAGAATTGTTCGGAACCGGGACTAACTGTCCGGTTTTCCCGAAATCGTTCAAAATATTAATTTGCGATTCCTATGTTCGATGCTAGTTAGCCGACTGGAAGTAGCCGCCACCGAAAACCAACGAAGAAGAATCCACCGGAAGTGTGCATCTGCTATCGATAGCGTACTAATTTAATAAAATGACCAGTCAGGTCAGTGCAGCACTTGCAATAATTTTCTATCATGCAAAGGAGGGTGGAGAAGTAAAATAGTGTCCCGTCTTTGACGCACTCCACCGGATTATTTTCGCTTCGTATCCGACCGGAAGTACAGAGTGGTCCGTCTGCAAAACGCTCCGCCGAACTTTTCGCTAATCGCTACCTCTTCGGCTCCATCAGGTAAATAAATAAACTATAAACTAGTCTCATACCAACATTAAGGCAGCTAATAAGTTATACTCCGCTTAAAGCGGTAAGTCAGCTCAAATACAAACACGATGCTAACGTTAGCTCGTTTTTTTTTCTTAGACAAACGACCTGAAATGGCTTCACAGTGTTCACCAGTGACTGTCCAAGGTAAATACGTCAGTGTAACCGAGTGCCACAAAACAGTTACAGCATATGTTGTGAAAAGGTTGCATCCCTTTTCAGATGTGGATTCAATTCAACCATGGATTGCACTTACATTGCACTCAAATCCAACACTTATTAACATTCTTAATTCATTTAAAGTTCTCTGTGTCTTTTAAAATGTTTTAATGTCTCTAGTTTTCATTATTATATAATTTCTGTTTATGTTCTCTTTCATTCCATTATGAGTGAATGTCACAGTTTGAAGAATTATTGAATAGGTTAGTTAGGCAATAACAACAGAGCTAATAATTGTACACATTCTCAGTCTTAAAAATGATTTAATAATCTCTTTTTACTGATAATACTGATAAACCTGTTGTTTGTTTAGGAACTTCCTGCAGTCTGTCCAGAAAGTCTCCACTGGAGGAGCATTTTGCTGAGGAAAGGGCACAACATAATTTCACAGCTACATGTCCATGAACCGGTCTGTCGTGGTGAAGAGAGAGCTGAGTCAAAAGGCAAAGCTCGCAATTTACCGATCGATCTACGTTCCCACCCTCATCTATGGTCATGAGCTTTGGGTTATGACCGAAAGAACAAGATCTCGGATACAAGCGGCTGAAATGAGTTTTCTCCGCAGGGTGTCTGGACTCTCCCTTAGAGATAGGGTGAGAAGCTCAGTCATCCGGGAGGGACTCGGAGTAGAGCCGCTGCTTCTCCACATCGAGAGGAGCCAGTTGAGGTGGCTCGGGCATCTGGTTAGGATGCCTCCTGGACGCCTCCCTGGTGAGGTGTTCCGGGCATGTCCCACCGGGAGGAGACCCAGAGGAAGACCCAGGACACGCTGGAGGGACTATGTTTCTCGGCTGGCCTGGGAACGCCTTGGGATTCCCCCGGAGGAGCTGCTCCAAGTGGCTGGGGAGAGGGAAGTCTGGGCCTCCCTACTTAGGCTGCTACCCCCGCGACCCGACCCCGGATAAGCGGAAGAAGATGGATGGATGGATGGATGGATGGATGTCCATGAAGAAACAAATGGAGAGAGGGCTGCAGATACCAGGACATCCCACCAGCTGTTCTGTCTGAGGATCCTGCTGCTGTGGTGGAACCAGGTTAGCCCATCAGTGGGAGCTCAGTAACATGACTGCAGCATCAGACACTGGACAATATTATTTGTACTGTATAATAATAATAATAATACTGTATATGTTTGTGAGTCCTCCATGTTGGCTCTCTGCCCTGTGAGAAATTCATAGTACCGGTAAATGTAACAAAAAGGAAAAAGTTCAAGGAAAAAGTTCATAGCATTAAATTCAAACAGAAGTTCAAATTATTTCATCCTGAAATAACTCTGGCTAACTACTGTAGCTTTTTTATAACATGGAGTTAAACTCAAAGCAGTCTCCTCAGATAAATAGTGTTACCATTATTTTTATATTAAAGTTTCTGTTAACTTATTATTTTTATATTTGATTGTTTCTGTTCAGTGCCCTGAGACAACTTGTGACTTGGAGCTATACAGTATAAATAAACTGAACTGAATTGAATTGAGGAGAGACATTTAATGTAATGTTTTGGCCTCTACATTCAGATAAAAATAAGCTGTAACGTGTAGTCACTGCCTAAAAGGTTGTTAGCAGCTGCTACAAACAAGCTTAGCGTCAGTGTGTTAATCTAATGTTAACCTGGATATTTTTAAAAGGAGAGACATTTAATGTCCATTGTTTGCGAATGAATAGCATACATTCATTCACGGTGTCACTCAAATATTAGGGACTTGACTTGGACTTGAGATCAGAGACTTGACTTGGACTTGAGATCAATGACTTGAGACTTGACTTGGACTTGACCTGGACTTGAGATCAGAGACTTGAGACTTGACTTGGACTTGAGATCAGAGACTTGAGACTTGACTTGGACTTGCAAAAAATGACTTATGCTCACAAGTCATTTTTTGCAAGTCCAAGTCAAGTCTCAAGTCTCTGATCTCTGATACACACCCTCTCAATCTCTCAGGTCATGTGATCAGCTACTCCTGTATGCCAAAGATAAAGCATAAGCTCAGAGGAGACCATGCTTTTGCTGTGGCAGCTCCTAAACTATGGAACAAACCTCCCTTGGACATCAGACAGGCCTCTTCCCTTTCTGTTTTTAAATCCCTTCTCAAAACCCATCTCTTCTCCCTGGCCTTTGACACCTGGAGTTTTGACTTTCAATTATTTTAATAACTTTTTATTATCTGGCTTTATGATTGTTGTATTATGTGCACCACACTTTGGTCCTGTGAGTGTTTAAAGTGCTCCATAAATAATGCTGGTATGGTATGGTATGGTAATTAAGGTAACACCAAAGGTCAATGACTTCTAGATGTACCTCTAGTGATTACCTTCTGGAACTTTGATTAAAATACAGTGTTTCGTGAGAGACAATGTTGACATTAACAGGTAATGACAAGGTTTTAGGCAAAAATGTGTACAATATGTAATACCATTAATATGTACTGTAAATGTGTTTTAACCACAAACACATCAAATTTTAGCTCAATATGAACAAAATTGGTTTGAGTTACTGTATGAGAAGTAGTGCAAACTGAATGAGCGCACATGACCGAGAGTTTAGTGAATAACCCGTTTGATGACACAGGGTCCAGTGTTAAAAACTTTGTGTTGAGTGGTAATGTGTGAGAAAGTTTTTTGTGTTAAGGCAGTTCAAATGGGAGGGGAGGCAGAGCAGGCAGAGTGTTTAGCATTCTGACTGCCTGATGAACAGAGCTGTCTCTCAGTCTGCTGGTACGAGCCTGGAGACTCCTCAGTCTCCTCCCTGATGGCAGCAGTCTAAAGCGGCTGTGTAGTGGGTGTGTGGGATCACCTGCCATGCAGAGGGCTTTCCGAGTGAGGCGTTTGCTGTGTAAGTCCTGCAGTGAGGGCAAGGAGGTGCCGACGATCTTCTCAGCTGCTCTCACGATGCGCTGGAGGCTCTTGCGGCATGATGCAGTACATGCACCAAACCACACCGTGATGCAGCTGGTCAGGACACTTTCTATGGCACCCCTGTAGAAGGTGCACATGATGGGGGTTGAAGCTCCAGCCCTTTTCAGCTTGCGGAGAAAGTAGAGGCGCTGGTGAGCCTTCTTGGCCAGTGCTGCAGTGTTCCTGCTCCAGGACAGGTCCTTCGAGACGTGCACTCCCAGGAACTTGGTGCTGTCCACTCTCTCCACTGCGGTGCTGTTGATGGTCAGAGGGGCATGTTGTGCATCCCTCTTCCTGAAGTCCACAACAATCTCCTTTGTCTTCTCCACGTTGAGAGTGAGATTGTTGTGTCCGCACCACAAGGCCAAGCGGCTCACCTCGTTCCTGTAGTCCGTCTCATCGTTGTTGCCTATGAGACCTACCACTGTTGTGTCGTCCGCAAACTTGATGAAGTGGTTGGAGCTGTACAATGGGCAATGGGCACATAGCTTGTCGCTAACTACAGGAAAACACTGTCTGCAGGATTGCACCTAATTTTCTTATTTCAAATTGTAAAATGATGTGCAATGTCTTATTTTAGTCTTCTAAGGATACTCTTCCTAGCAAAATAAATTATTATGTATTCAAGGCCTGTGCATCTAGATCTGAAGATCTCGACCTTGACTTCTCTAAATGGTTTTCAGAATCTGTTGGAATCCTGGCAGAAACCAATGCAGACATGTTCCTGTCTTTGATTTTATACATCTACCTTATAATGTTTTGCTAGTTTTTTGATACTTTGTTTAAAAAAAAACTATGTATTTCTCTCTTTTGTTTTTCTATTGTTTGTTGTTTGTTTATTGTTTAATTGTTTCTACCATTGCTGTTCATCATTCTTTAGCAGGTCGCTTTTGTAAATGAGCCCACGAGGCTCAATAAGATTTACCTGACTAAATAAAGGTTGAATGAATGAATGAATGAATCTAAGATTTTTATTCGCTTCCATACATCATTCTCTTGCTAGCTAACATACCATATTTTCCGGTGTATAGGTCGCAGCTTTTTATGATTTTTTACAAGGCCTGCGACCTATACACCAGTGCGACCTATTTATGGATTTTTTTCCATATTTTTAGACAAATTTTTGGCTGAGTTGTGACCCTTTTCACTTTGGCAGAAAATGGTGGAGTGCCACTTTTGGCCACTAGGGGCGCAGTGCAGTACGACTTCCAGAGGAGTACACCGACCCAAGAAGAAGACCGTTTCAGCTCATGTGTTCGAAAAAAAGCTCCTCTGCTCGGACTGATTCTGTCGGCCTCCTGGTCTGGATGTAGCTTATGTTAGCTCTGTTTGTTTGCTGTTTGTCAGCAAGATAAGTCAAGAACCACTCAGCGGATTTTTCTGAAACTTACAGAATGGAATGGAATCACAGTGTGGACGTTTACAAGTGAGTACCTTTATTAGATGTTTGAGATAAAAAAAAAAAAACGATCTTTTTGTAGCATTTAGCTTCTGTTAGCTTCTGGTGTTAGCTTCTGTATTTGTTATAAATAGCTTCGAAACCACTCGGTGTATATTTATTTCTGCTTACAGAGTAATTATAACACTCCAATGTACTTAACTATGTCCTGGAGAAAACATTTGAGATGAGATTCGATTTTTTATTCGTGTGTCAGAGGCGGACTCCTCTCGTGTTTACCGGTAGCTTCTGTTAGCTTCTGTATTTGTTATAAATAGCTTCGAAACCGCTTGGTGTATATTTATTTCTGCTTACAGAGTAATTATAACACTCCAATGCACTTAACTATGTCCTGGAGAAAAAATTAGAGATGAGATTAGATTTTTTATTCATGTTTTCAGAGACGGACTCGTCTCGTGTTTAGCTTCTGTTAGCTTCTGGCAGACATTAGCAACAGAGCTAAACACTCGGCCCATATTGCCGGGGCGGCCGTGGTGTAGTGGTAATGGCAGTCGTCTCCCGATCGGAAAGTTGGCGGTTCGACTCCCGGGACCCGCACCATGTGTCGTTGTGTCCTTGGGCAAGACACTTAACCCTGAGTTGCTCCCGGTAGGACTGGAAAGCACCTTGCATGGTAGTCTGCCGCCACCGGTTTATGAATGTGTGTAGCATTCAATATATGTGTAGCACTTTGAGATTTTCAGTAATGAAAAGTGCGTTATAAATTGAATTAATTATTATTATTATTATTATTATT
>JBBPBX010028491.1:16087-36539 GCA_038048925.1 Garcialebias charrua
AGCTCGTCCATGCTTTTGTCTCCTCCAGGCTCGACTACTGCAACTCCCTGTTTATTGGAATCCCTGGTAAATACCTTCAGAAACTTCAATATATTCAAAACAGTGCAGCAAGGATTTTGTTGAGAGTTCGTAAATTTGAACATATTACACCCATTCTCCATAACCTTCATTGGCTTCCTGTCGCCTACAGAATTCAGTACAAAACTGCTCTCATTACACATCAATGCTTACATGGAACTTCACCAGATTATCTGAAGGATATTCTTATTCCATACTCATCCACCCGGTCTCTACGGTCACAGAACAGTAATCTCCTTCACATTCCGAGAACCAAATTAAGGACCATGGGAGACCGGGCTTTCAGTGTGGCTGCCCCCCGCCTGTGGAACTCTCTTCCTGACTGCCTAAGAGCTCCACAGTCACTGGTTGACTTTAAGAGCGGCTTGAAGACCTTTCTTTTTAACCAAGCATACTCTGCCTCCTCATGATTCTATCTTTGATCTTAGTTGATACTGTTATTGATTTTACTTGTTTTATTACTTGTTTTATTGACATTTAATTCTGTTGCACTTTGTAGCACTTTGAGATTTTCATTAATGAAAAGTGCGTTATAAATTGAATTCATTATTACTATTATTATTATTAAAGCAGCTAAACTTCCATCTAAAAGCAGCTGAAGTTGATCTAAAAACAGCTAAAAGTGATCCAAAAGCTAAAAGCAGCTAAAGTTGATATAAAAGCAGCTATAGATTATCTAAATGATAGGAGCAGCTAAGGATGATCTAAAAGCAGCTAAGGATGATCCAAAAGCTAAACGCAGTTAAAGTTGATCTAAAAGCAGCTAAAGATCATCCAAATGCTAAAAGCAGCTAAAGATTAAAATGATAAAAGTGGCTAAGGATGATCTAAAAGCAGTTAAGGATAATCCAAAATCTAAAAGCAGCTAAAGATTATATAAATGCTAAAAGCAGCTTAAGATGATCTAAATGCTTAAAGCAGCTAAGGATGATCTAAAAGCAGCTAAGGATGATCCAAAATCTAAAAGCAGCTAACGATTATATAAATGCTAAAAGCAGCTAAAGATCATCTAAATTCTAAAAGCAGATTAAGATTACCTAAATGATAAAAGCGGCTAAGGATGATCTAAAAGCAGTTAAGGGTGATCCAAAATCTAAAAGCAGCTAAAGATTATATAAATGCTAAAAGCAGCTAAAGATCATCTAAATTCTAAAAGCAGATTAAGATTATCTAAATGATAAAAGCGGCTAAGGATGATCTAAAAGCAGTTAAGGATGATCCAAAATCTAAAAGCAGCTAAAGATTATATAAATGCTAAAAGCAGCTAAAGATCATCTAAATTCTAAAAGCAGATTAAGATTATCTAAATGATAAAAGCGGCTAAGGATGATCTAAAAGCAGTTAAGGATGATCTAAAATCTAAAAGCAGCTAAAGATTATATAAATGCTAAAAGCAGCTAAAGATCATCTAAATTCTAAAAGCAGATTAAGATTATCTAAATGATAAAAGCGGCTAAGGATGATCTAAAAGCAGTTAAGGATGATCCAAAATCTAAAAGCAGCTAAAGATTATATAAATGCTAAAAGCAGCTTAAGATGATCTAAATGCTTAAAGCAGCTAAGGATGATCTAAAAGCAGCTAAGGATGATCCAAAATCTAAAAGCAGCTAACGATTATATAAATGCTAAAAGCAGCTAAAGATCATCTAAATTCTAAAAGCAGATTAAGATTACCTAAATGATAAAAGCGGCTAAGGATGATCTAAAAGCAGTTAAGGATGATCCAAAATCTAAAAGCAGCTAAAGATTATATAAATGCTAAAAGCAGCTAAAGATCATCTAAATTCTAAAAGCAGATTAAGATTATCTAAATGATAAAAGCGGCTAAGGATGATCTAAAAGCAGTTAAGGATGATCCAAAATCTAAAAGCAGCTAAAGATTATATAAATGCTAAAAGCAGCTAAAGATCATCTAAATTCTAAAAGCAGATTAAGATTATCTAAATGATAAAAGCGGCTAAGGATGATCTAAAAGCAGTTAAGGATGATCTAAAATCTAAAAGCAGCTAAAGATTATATAAATGCTAAAAGCAGCTAAAGATCATCTAAATTCTAAAAGCAGATTAAGATTATCTAAATGATAAAAGCGGCTAAGGATGATCTAAAAGCAGTTAAGGATGATCCAAAATCTAAAAGCAGCTAAAGATTATATAAATGCTAAAAGCAGCTTAAGATGATCTAAATGCTTAAAGCAGCTAAGGATGATCTAAAAGCAGCTAAGGATGATCCAAAATCTAAAAGCAGCTAACGATTATATAAATGCTAAAAGCAGCTAAAGATCATCTAAATTCTAAAAGCAGATTAAGATTACCTAAATGATAAAAGCGGCTAAGGATGATCTAAAAGCAGTTAAGGGTGATCCAAAATCTAAAAGCAGCTAAAGATTATATAAATGCTAAAAGCAGCTAAAGATCATCTAAATTCTAAAAGCAGATTAAGATTATCTAAATGATAAAAGCGGCTAAGGATGATCTAAAAGCAGTTAAGGATGATCCAAAATCTAAAAGCAGCTAAAGATTATAAATGATAAAAGCAGCTAAAGATTATCTAAATGATAAAAGCAGCTAAGGATGATCCAAAAGTTAAAAGCAGCTAAAGTTGACCTAAAAGCTAAAGCAGCTGGTTGTCATGAGTCACCTCAATCCCCTGCACCATGGCGGGCAGGACAGTGGGGACCGAGTCCGGGGACAGAGTCAGCCGTCCGTCCTCGGTCAGCGTGAAGCAGGACGGGTCGAAGTGTCGCGAGCAGATGTAGGAGGAGGGTCGCAGAGAGCCTTCGTCCCTCTGGGCCACTTCCAGCCACCTCTTCCTCAGCTCACCGTCTTTAGGAAACCTGCAGGACAGAGGAACGAGACGTCTGAGTCCCTGAGGCACAAACCGGAGACGTTGAAAAACAACGAGCACGTTTCAAAATCTCCTTTTGTCCATTTGTGAAGCGTCAGCATCTAACCTGTGGAAGGTGAGCTCGGGGAAGGAGTAACTGGATGCGTCGCAGCCGTAAACCAGGCAGAGCAGAACCGTCGGCTGGTTCTGGTGAGGGGGAGGACGTTCCTGACAAACGGAACAAGACTTGACCCAGTTCTTCACGGTCTCGGACACTCCGACCCAGTAGTACATGAGCTGGAAACAGACCACGGGAAGTTTCTGTCATCGCGCTCACGCCGACACGTCTCCGACAAACCATCCGCACTCACCTTGATTTCTCTCACGACCCGCTCCCGGCCCGCGTGGTTGTTGCCGTTGTGGTACCGGGTCAGGACCTCCCGGACTTCCTGCTCACTTCTGACGACGCGAAGAAGGCGACCTCGGTAGCGTCGCCACAGAGAGCCATCTGTGGGAGCAACAGCGTCACTTCCTGTTATACTCATCTCACAAACAGGAAATTGATTATTTAAACCTGGTTTCCTCAGAGACAATAACTGAAAGAAATCATCTTCGGGATTAAAATGTGCTTTTCCTTCATCCTGTGAAATAATCCTGTGGATTACCTTTGTAGATGAAACGTTTGCTGGCAGCTCGGAGGGATTTCTTTACGCTCTTAGACGCATCGGCAGGAAACTTTCCCGTTTCCAATAAATTCTCCAAACTGTCCAGGAACCCAAACGAAGGCATCTGCAAGAGAAGACCCCCAACGTGAGGAACATCTGCAGAGTCCTGAAGAAATGTTCTGTCTGGACCGGTTAGCTGAACAAGACTTTTCCTTTGACGAACAAACTTTAAGAAGACTAAGCATTTCTAAGATTTAGAAAAATAAAGCTGAATTCTGATATTTCAATAATAATAATAATAATAAATTCAATTTATACCGCACTTTTCATTAATAAAAATCTCAAAGTGCTACAACAATAAAAACAAGTGATAAAATCAAATAAAATCAATAATGGTATTAACTAAGATTAAAAACAGAATCATGTGGAGGCAGAATAGGCCTGCTTAAAAAATAAATAAATAAATAAATAAAACAAGTGATAAAATCAAGTAAAATCAATAATACTATCAACCAAGATCAAAGATAAAATCATGCGGGGGCAGAATAGGCTTGCTTAAAAAGAAAAGTCTTTAAACCGCTTTTAAAGTCAACCAGTGACTGTGGAGCTCTCAGGCAGTCAGGAAGGGAGTTCCATAGGCGGGGGGCAGCCACACAGAATGCCCTGTCTCCCATGGTCCTTAATTTGGTTCGTGGAATGTGAAGTAGATTACTGTTCTGTGATCGTAGAGACCGGGTGGATGAATATGGTGCAAGAATGTCCTTTAGATAGTCAGGTGAAGTTCCATGTAAGCATTGATGTGTAATGAGAGCAGTTTTGTACTGAATTCTGTAGGTGACAGGAAGCCAATGGAGGTTATGGAGAATGGGTGTAATATGTTCAAATTTACGAACTCTCAACAGAATCCTTGCTGCACTGTTTTGAATGTATTGAAGTTTCTGAAGGTTTTTGCCAGGGATACCAATAAACAGGGAGTTGCAGTAGTCGAGCCTGGAGGAGACAAAGGCATGGACGAGTTTCTCAGCATCAGGAAAAGTCAGAGATGGGCGAAGTCTGGAGATGTTTCGAAGATGGAAGAAGCAGGTTTTAAACAGATGCTTAATGTGATTTTCAAATGTAAGATGAGAGTCCATTTTTATTCCAAGATTTGTAACAGAGGTGGAGAGGGGGATGTCTTGACCAGAGAAGGAGATTGTTGTTAAAGTTGATGTTTGTATCTGGTGAGGGGTGCCAATCATTATGGCCTCAGTCTTGGAGCAGTTTAATTGAAGAAAGTTCTGATTCATCCATGCCCTTATTTCCTCCAGGCAGGCAGAGAGGGCAGTGAGTGAAGATGGAGATGGGGATGATGAGGATGATCCAGTCCTGATGTAAAGCTGTGTGTCGTCGGCATAGCAGTGAAAAGAAATGTTGAACTGATTAATAATTTGACCTAAAGGCAGCATGTAAAGGGAAAACAGCAGGGGCCCCAGAACTGACCCTTGAGGGACACCACAGGAGACACCGACTGTCTGGGAAGTGGCATTGCCAAGACTAACGCATTCCAGCCTATCGGAGAGGAAAGATTTGAACCAGTCCAGGACAGTGTCACAGAGACCGACCTCCACATGAAGACGGTGGAGGAGGATATTATGGTCCACAGTGTCGAAGGCTGCAGTGAGGTCAAGGAGGACAAGGACGGAGGGAGAGCCAGTGTCAGCAGCCATGAGGACATCATTTGTAACTCTCAGTAATGCAGTCTCAGTACTGTGAGCTGCTCTGAATCCATTTCAGTTCATTTAATCCATCTGGTTTGTTTAAAACAATCAAATTAAAACTCAAATATACTATTTGTTACTTTAAATGGCATGCACTGAGACGTTAAGACTTTTGGCATTTTTAAATGTATAACCTAAATACTAAATACAGTAAATGTATAAACTTTAAAAACAGGACAATAAACAACTTATAGGAACAGTTTAGTCTGAACATTGTTAGCATGCAGCAGATTATTACTGTTCTTATTAACCTGTAAAAACACCAAACACAGATTGCTAAACATTAAAAACAGTTATAGTTTATTTCCATTTTTCTACACACTCCAGTTTCTGGACTCAAACCGTTCCCACCTCGGAGCCTCGCACGTCCGGTCAACAACAATCCACGAAACACCGCCGCCAACTCCGGGCTAACCTCCGGGACAAACGGAGTCGCTTTTCACCGGAATTCCTCACAACGAATCGGAGTTTCCACGTTTTTGTCCAAAAATGTTAACACTTTCACCGAAACGGCACATACTAACCTAAAACAGAGGCTAATTGTGGCGCTTGGTTCCGTGGAGAAATTTGGTAGCGGAAATAACCCGAGTGCTTCCGGTTAGAGGATTTCCAAAATAAAAGTTTTCTTGTATTTTTTTTGTAGGTTATAAGTGTATAAAGAATAAAATTATAGCTTTATGTTTTTCGAATTCATCATATTTTAATTTTCAAGTGATGTCTATTTTATTCTGTAGAAGATGAAACAAAGAAACCAAAAAAACCTGTTAGCAAACTCATGAATCACTGAACACATTTTTTTCATCAAACTATAAGATACAGTACAGTACTTGTATAAAAAAAAGTATTTAAATTAATTTGTCAATACGCGTTCTCGTGGGTATGCAAAACGTTGGTTTACACGACAAAGCTATGAACCTAAAACGTTTCATGTTTACTGTATGACTGTGAGGAAGACGTTTTTGCGCTTTTATTTTTGTAGGAAGGTCATTCGGCGGAAGTCGCATTTCTGAGTTGTGCGTGCGCATTCGCGATAGTTGCGCATGCATGTGCATTTGTGCATAGATCTATCAATTCTAGATGTGGTCTAAAAGAAGTTAGAATGGAATGTATAAATCAGAATGAAATCAACAGTGGTTTGTTTTTTTAATACAATTTTTATTTTATACATAGTGAATCATTAACACATGAATCATCACAGGAAAGTTTGATACTTTATAATACGCATGAGTGACGGCTCTTAACCTGAAACAGAAGCAGGCGGGTTCAGGTGTTTACCCATCCGGACCTAGCCTGGCCCTCGCCATTCCTACGCAGCTCCGCTCAATTCTCATTTCCCTTCACTGCTAGTCCAAAGCGAAGTGAAGGACATGGGTCTGGTATCAACCAGGCTAATCCGGACCCGAAGCGCCAGAAGAACCGAGCCGCCACCCGGCCCGCGGTGCTCCTCATGCCGCCATGTTTGACCGTTTCTGTACCTAGTACAAAGCGAAGTGAAGGACAAGGGTCTGGTTTTAACCAGGCTAGGAGCTACTTACTCAACGAAGGCCTGATTTTCCTTTTTTTTTTCTTGTTTATTTGAACTTGAGAGCACATAGGAAACTTTTTAATTTGTGGGGGGAAAAAAACAACCTCAAATTCATTCATATTTCTTCTCAGGGCCGGCCCAAGGCATAAGCAAACTAAGCTGCTGCTTAGGGCCCCAGTGCCACTAGGGGGCCCCCTAAGTGGAGTACCCGCCTTTGAGCCTCCCCTCTCCTCCCCACTTCTGCCTAATGTCGGCGTCATTACGTGCTTGTGTGCAAGACTTTTTTTCATTATCACATTTTTGATCTGCGTGCAGAAATCAAAAATGTGTTAGGAATTGTTTTTGTCTCCAAACCCTAAGTGTCATTTTTCACCACTTTTATTGTTTGTCCAACTGATCTCACTTGTAAATGAGTCTTCGAGGCTCAATGTGATTTATCTGTTTAAATAAAGGTTGAATGAATAAAAAAATAAAAAATTTAAGTAATGATTTATATTTGATTCTATTTAATATTTTAAGTTCAGTTTTACAAATTATTGCATATATTTATATCGTTTTAAGAATTAATTATTCAACGTTAAATTTATTTTAAAACCATTTATGTGGTTTCAAGTAAATGTTTACATTATTTAAAGGTGGAGTCTGCAGTTTCTGTAGAACATCAGCACTTAGAAAAAATTTCAACAAGCAAAGCATTCTGATCCCTCCCCCTCAGAGCCATATATGGCTCTGCCCCCTTGTGGTCTGTTAAAATTCAAATTCAAGCTCTGTTTTTATTGGCTGGTTACAAACTTTGTTTTTATTGGCTGGAAAATGGCGGGTCACTTTTTCTTTTTAGAAATGCTTATTTACCACCTGGAGAAGCAAGGGGACAATATTTTTTTTTAGTTTTTTTCAGAGATTACTTCTCTAACATCAATCTAGTGACAGAGTGAAGAAATATGTTAAAAATATATTGTTAGAAAAGTTACATATAGCAGCTTAATCCAGGAGGGCCTTCTCCTACTCCGCTCCTGCTTCATGGAACATCTTACAAAAAGATCTGAAGATCTCGACCTTGACTTCTCTAAATGGTTTTAAGAATCTGTTGGACTCCTGGCAAAAACCAATGCAGATATGTTCCTGTTTCTGATTTTCTACAACTACCTTATACAGGTAATGTCTTGCTACTTTGATTCTCTGTAAAAAAAATAAAAAATAAAACAATCTGTATTTCTCTCTTATGTTTGTCTATTGTTGAAATTCTACCATTGTTGTTGTTATCATCATTCTTTAGTTTGTAGCAGGTCGTTCTTGTAAATGAGTCCACGAGGCTCAATGAGATTTACCTGACTAAATAAAGGTTGAATGAATTTCCTTGATTTTTATTTATTTATTTTGTCTGTTTTTGCACAGTTTAATTTATATTTATGCATCTAAGTTATTTTATCTGTTAGTTGTTGATTTTGCACTACAAATTAGTTTGAACATTACTGTTGCAGTTCCTTGGAATCAAAGATAATAAACCAGATGACACTTTGGCTGTAAAATATAGTACATTGCATACTGGTGTTTTTTGTTTGTTTGTTACTTTTAGTATATACATATAGGATACTGTAAACACAGGACTGTCAGAGTTACAACGAGTTTATGTTAGGTGGGTAAATGATCTGATCATCTGACTGTTGATTGCAGTAATCCACATTATTAACATAGAGGGCCCCAACAAAATTTGGCTTAGGGCCCCATGGAGGCTTGGGCCGGCCCCGTTTCTTCTACAAACCTCTCCGTTTACTGTTGTTAGCCGCAGAAGCTAACCTATCTAGGCTACTTATGTCTATAAAAGGAGCAGGGGCCAATAAGGCAAAGCGCATGCGCGACTATTCTTTCCACAGCTACAACGTTATGAATGATTCTGTAACCCAAGCAAACAGAGGGCCGTTTCCTGCATCAGTACCAGTTTTGTGACTGTTGACAAAAATATCTCACGAACCAGTCATAAAACTTTCAGTATTTAATTAGTGGGTGTACATCTCCACTACATTAAATTTTAGAGTAATCTCGATTCAAGATGGCCACCACAGCTAAGCAACACAAACGTGTCTGTAAATCAGATTTACAGATGTTGAGGCTTAAAGTTGACCATATGTGAATGACTTGGTAGATGTGTCAGAACTTTTTAAATGTGTTTTATTTGCTGATGACACAAAAAAAAATTGTTTGGGTAAAGACGTAGAACGACTGTTGGAAATGATACAGACAGAATTTGTAAAAATACAAAATTGGTTTCACCTGAATAAATTATTAAATTTGGAAAAAACATATTACATGATATTCAGCAATAGTAAAAGGAATATTGATGCACCATTTACAGTAGATGGAATTGAGATTCATAGAGTTAGTGAGGTGAAGTTTCTGGGAGTCATCATTGATGAAAAATAAACATGGCTACCTCACATAAATAATTTAAGAAAAAAAATCCAAATCAATAGCAATACTGTATAAAGTAAGGGAACTACTGTATTAAATACAAAGCATTGTTCATGTTATATAATGTAATATTTGTTCCACATTTAATTTACTGCATTGAAGTCTGGGGTAAGGCATGTAAAACGATTACAAATCCTATTTTTATTTTACAAAAAAGAGCAGTAAGAATTATTACCAGAAAAAATTATATATATCCATCAAACATATTGTTTTATAAACTAAAGATATTGAAGTTCTATGATTTGGTTGATTATAGCATTTTGCTATTTATGTACATATAGGGCTCATAAAAAGATATTGCCTGTAAATATAGTAATATACTGTACAAGTAAATTTTGTTAAAAGGGAGAGTACTTATTTTCTTAAATGGACAGAAATGTTTGTGAAACCTTGTTTTCGTACTAGTTTGAAGGAGCGGTGTACAATAATTCAGGGAATAAGATTGTGGAATGGTCTAGAAGAAAATGTTAAAACAGCCAGATCTCGGTATATATGTAAGAGATTGTTAAAAGTGATTATTTTTTTTTAAGAATATAAAAAACTAGCATAAGAATTTATATGAATCGTTGTTTGAGTTGATGTAGTCTTTAATTTGGTGATGTAGTTAGCTTTGTTCTTTGGTAAATTATTGTTGTGAGTATATTTGGGTAAAAAGGGGCAGAGATTATAAAATTATTCTTCATCTGCTACCTTTCATTTTATTTTGAATGTTTTTTTTTATTTTTTGACTTGTTGACTTGATTTTAATTAAATGAATAAATTTCAATAAAAAAATAAAAAAATAAGTTGATGTGTAGTGGCTGAGAGTCATCTCATACACAGACTCAGAGTGCTGAGATCTTATCTCATTATTAACATTTGAGCTCAAACAACTTTTTGTCAACAAAACGTTATTTTATTGTTAAAGCGTCCCAAAAGGTGACGGACGATGTGCATTCCAACAAGGTTTTTAACGTCACTGAGTAAAAAAAAAAAAAAAAAACGTTACATTTTTATATTAAATGTTTACCGTAGTTTTCTTTGTTGAGACAAAACACACAATTCTATAAGAAACTGATGACCAGGTCCAGCCTGGTTCTGCTGACAGACCCAGGCGGGCCTCAGAACTCCATGAGGTGTGTGTAGGGTCCATTGGTGTCGAGCTGCAGAACCTGTCTGTTCCCGTATGTTCCGTGTTGGACGGTGACCTGGACTCCGGTGCCGGCCGCGGCGGCCAGCAGCTCCTTCTCGCACAGAGAGACGAAGGCGCCGTAGAGACGCTGACCCTCCTCCTTGCTGATGTTGCTGTGGTACTGCATGGCCCGGCCTCTGGCCCGACCCCCCAGCGTGGCCTGAGGGACGATCAGCAGGCTGCCGGGGAGCTCCGACACCGAAACCAGGCGCCCCGAGGTGGACTCGCACAGCCGCAGGCTCAGCAGGGAGGACACTGGACGGGTGAAGGACAGAACTTCAGTCACACAAACAGTTGTGTCCTAAACATAATTATAAAAAGATGCTCTTTATGTAGGGTTCTTTATGTATTTCATGCATTTATTTTGATTTATTTTCCGTCTTTGTTAATCTTCACAGCATGAAGGAAGGACTGGTTCTGACCCATTTTTGGCAGGATGTCGTCTGTGGCGCCCTTGAAGAAGCAGATGTAGATCACCATCCCTCTGTGGATCTGTCAGGGAGACAAACGAGCTGAACCAACAGAACACAACCGGACCTTACAAACAAAACATTTATTTACTTCCACGCAAAGTCTCGTTCCTAATTTAATTTAACTAATCTAGTGATTTTATATACAACTTTTAAGTGCTTCAGTTTTTGCCTCTGTCAATCTGTTAGCTAAATATCTCCTGAGCCAGTGGACAACAGGATATCCCTGAACTTCTGGAGTCCACTTCATTCAAGATGGCCGCCACAGCTAATAAACAGATTTACAGACACGGAGCTAAAATCTGCTTTTAGTTTGTGAAAGTTTATGAAGCATTCAGTCTATTGTGATCCATTTTTCTTCTGTTTGGTTTTCAGCTTCTTTCTCGTTTAACAATTTTTGTGCTATTTCAAGAAATAAATCAAAACTTTCAGCTCTCGGGACAATCCTGACTTTTGGTATTGGTGCAACTTTAGCTTTTGGAAATATTTAGCCTTTTCTACCATTTTTTTTTTCTCAGAAAATTAGTTGAGCTCATTTTCCATCCTTCAAATCTTTAGATGTGTTCACAACCTTTTACTGCTTCTTTCACATTTTGTTCTGCTTCAGCTTCTTTCAGCTTCCTTGTGCAAACTTAAAACTTTTCAGCTAATTTCAGCTGTTCTTTTTGCTCCTTTTAGATTCTGCTAACCACAACATTTCTGTGCTTATTCTAACCTTTTTCTGCTAATTTCAGCTTATGCTCCTTTCAGCTAATTTCTGCAAGTTTCTGCTACTTCAGCTAATATTTAGCTGTTTTATGCTAATTTTAGAATTTCCAGCCAATTCCACATTTTTTGCACTGATTAAACTTATCAGCCTAATTCAGCAAAAATGTGCTCCACTTTCTTCTGTTAATGTATGTGTCTATCTGCCCTTTTAGCTACTTTTCCGCTGTTTTGTGTGTGTGTGTGTGTGTGTGTGTGTGTGTGTGTGCAAATTTCATTTTTTTCCCAGATAATTTCCACTGTTTTGTGCTCATTTCTGCTTCGTTCAGTAACTTATGTGTGCTAATTTCAGATAGCTTGTTCAGCTAATTACACTTTTTATTTTTAGCTCATTTCAACTCATTCCATCTGGTAGTTTAAGCTTCTTTATGCCTTTACAGCTAAAATTTTTTAATTTAATTTTTTGGTTACGTTTTTTGTTGCTAATTTCAGCTTTTTTAGCCAATTTCCTAATTTCTTTGCTAATTTCTGTTCAAAACTAGTTCAGCAAATGTGTTCTTTCTGCTTCTGCTAACATGGGCTTGTTCTTTCATTTCAGCATGTTTTTAACTATTTTCAGCTGTTTTTCAGCAATAAGCATTCATACTGCATAGAGGCATGGAGGCTGCACAGCTGCAGAAAGAAAAGCTTTGCAGAGAGTGGTGAAGGCTGCACAGAAGATGTTGGAGTCAGTCTCCCCACCATCACAGACATTTACACCTCCAGATGCAGGAAGAGAGCCACCTGCATCATGAAGGACCCCACTCACCCAGCACACACACTTTTTGCCCCACTCCCCTCAGGAAGGAGGTTGAGGAGCATTAAGTGTAGAACCACTAGACTGAGGAACAGCTTCTACCCTGAGGCTGTTAGACTCATGAATAAATAACCAGAATAATCACTGTGAAATATCACATCATGTTGCTGCTGATCTGTTTCATGTTGCTGTGTTCATTCGTGCTCATCTGCTCATACAGACTCATGTTCGTGCTGCTGTTTGGAGTAATGTTTTTCTATGATATTAGTGCTTAGTGTATTTTTAGTTGATGTTTTTCTTAGTTCATATCTTAGATGTTATTACTGTTTATCTTTTACTTTTTATTGTTGGATGTAACTGGGACCCTGTGTACATAATCTCGTTTCATCACGTGTTCTGTCTGACCTGGACGAACCGAGCCTCCCGGTCCTCCTCGGCTGGTTCCACCTGCAACCTGGCCTGCAGGCACTGCTGCAGAACTGTCCGAACCGCCGGCCCGCCGCTGCCTCGCTCTGTCATTTGGACTGGACCCAACGGAACCAAGACCTTCTCAACGGAACCGGACAGAAAGACAAACACGCACAGATTTTCTTTATAGATCTTTATAGTCTTTATATATATCTATGCAAACACGACTCGATCAGAACTCGTTTCCGCATGAGCCAATTTCATGAAGAGGATCAGAACTGCGCATAGCGACGCATGAATCCAAAATATTTTTGAACTACGTCATCAAATCAACCTTTAATTTTATTATCTAACTAGAACTTTCATTAAAAAAACGATAGAATGAATGCATAAATGAATATATTGACCTCTTATCCTGAGGAAACTGTTAGTTTAATTTTTTAATTTTAAAATAAATATCGTTTTAAAAACTCGTTGCTTAGCATGTCCTTTGTCGGCTTCTGTAGACACTGCGTTGGAGATTTTAAAGCGTAAAAAATAAACATTTATGTAAATGAGCTGTTACGGGTTATGAACGTGGGATGAAAATGAATTAATCTTTTTTTGTTGAAATTGTTAATTATTTTTTAGCACTTTGAAAATAAAACGGCGAATCTGCGTGTTTTCTGCGCAGACTTGATGCGCAGGAAGTTTTCTGCCGTTCGAACATGGCTATGTTCGCATCCAACAAACTGACCCATTTACTGAGAATAACTGCAAATAAACCTTCACTTTTCAGAACCGGAACCGAATTAACGCCCGGAGCTGTGTGCTGCGTTCAGCCCGTCCGGAACCAGGTCAGATTTGTTTGTTTCCACAACAGAACCAGTTCTGATCGATCCAACCAGACTTCTGTTTAATTATCGCTTTTTTAAAAGTTTCTGACGTTAATTCAACTAAACATCGTTTAAAACGAACAGAACCCCACAGAGACTTTTTCTAACAATAAATTCAGGGATTCGTCTTTAATTAATTCTTAAAACAACTCTCCAGGAGTTACAATAACAACATTTTGATTATTTGGCTGTAAAGCAATAAGAAATTAATTTTTGCACATTTTTAGTGAGATTTAATCATATTGATGAGTTATTGCTGAAACAATATGACTAAAAGCTTTCTGACTTTATATAATGTAACTCTGTGAAAATATTTAAATTGTCTAATGTTGTTGATATTAAAATTTATAATTATTTTTCTTAAGAGTTCAGATATTTTGACTTTAAAGGTGCTATGTGTAACTTTCTGTAGAGCGCAGAACTTAGAAATATTTTCAACAGGCAAAGCATTCTGATCCCTCCCCCTCAGAGCCATATATGGCTCTGCTCCCCTTGCTCTGCTGAAATTCAAATTCAAGCTCTGTTTTTATTGGCTGATTCAAATTCAAGCTCTGTTTTTATTGGCTGGTTACAAACTCTGTTTTTATTGGCTGGTTAACGGCGGGTCACTCTGTGTTTTTAGTGTTTTTATAAATGCTGATAGAGAAGCAAGGGGACTATAGTTTTTTTCAGAGATTACTTTGTCTAACATCAGTCTGTCAGTAGATAGTGACAGAGTGAAGAAATATGTTAAAAATATATTGTTAGAAAAGTTACAGACTGCACTACAAAGTTACATAGTGCAGCTTTAAATCGGAAACATCTGAATGTAAATAATGAAAAAAATAAAGCAATGATCAAAACCCACAAATTCCCAGAACCAAATGTCTAAAATGTTCTGTAGTTCAGTGAAGTTCAGGGAAGAAGCACATAGTTTATAAAAACATTTATAAAAATGTATTAAAAGAAAACTGTTATTATTTCTGTGCAGCCCAGGACTAATGATCCATAGACCGGTTCCGGTCCACGGCTCAGAGGTTGGGAACCCATGGTTAAATCCAGATGTCAGTTTTTCTTCTTGTTGTGTTAAAGAGGTCGGGGGACAGGACGTCTCTGCAGGACAGACAGAAGCAGCAGATGTCCAGAGGTCTTCCCAAGCAGAAACCCATCGCCGGTGTCCAACACGTCATCGTCGTGGCTTCAGGGAAAGGCGGCGTGGGAAAGTCCACAACTGCAGGTGAGCTTCTGCAGAGGACTTCCAGCTTCTCAACTGGTGGCTCCCGGGCCAACTCTGGCCTCCACACTCGTTCTGCTGGTCCGATATCGCGGTTCTGTCACTACTATCCAGATCAGAAAGGGTTCCTAATGAACGTGTCTTATCCAATCAGAACGCTCGCTCTCATCACATGATCAGGTTTATTAGTGGCTGTTGGGGATCAGCTCAGTAAATCTTTTCTTCTGTGTTCAGATGATTATTTATTTATTTATTTATTTATTTAATCTTCTTGTTTCTTTTAGTTAATTTGGCTCTTGGACTGTTGGCGAATGATCCGGTAAGATGGCTTCCTTCACTTTATCTTTAATTTGTATTTATATTAAATTTGAACTAATAAGCACCAACAGCCTGTAAAAGTTAAAACTAACAAAATATAAAATTATCTGAATAGTTGGAAAAAATACAAACAGTTAGCTAAATTGTATCAAGTACAATAGCTGTATTAAGTAAACAGTTGGTAAAAGCTAAAATTGGTTAAACCAGACATCAAAGCTTACAGTAAATATAAAGCTATAAATACTGTATTACTAAAATTTGCAAAATCATAGCTAAAACTAAATTAAATGAGGCAGTAGCTAAAAGCAAATTAGATAAACAGTAGCTAAAAGATACATTAGCAAAACCATAGCTTAAAGCTCAATTCAGAAAAATCGTGATCAAAAACTAATATTTGCACAGTTGTAGCTTACAGCTAAATTAAAAGTAATTGCTTAAATGAACAAGAACCTTTACACAAAACTAAAACTAGCACATGAAATAAGCAAAGCATAAACTAAAAGCTAAATGTATCAAAACATAAAATTAGCAAGTTTAAAATAAGCATAAGAGTACAAAATAGAGCCAGTAGCTGAAGTAAACAAAGATCTTGAAGGATTTCTAGGGGAAATATTACTAATTACTGTAAAGTTAAATATTTCAAGAAGTGCAACAAACTGAAGTCTCGGCCAGAGCTGAATGTTCTGATGTTTGAACAGAACATAAAAAACAGGAGTACTGTACAGTATTTCTCCTCTGAACTGGTCCTGGTCTTCAGTCGTGGAGGAGTTCTGATGTTTCCGCTCCGAGCTGACAGAACCCTTCCTGTCTCAGTCCAGGTCAGTCGGTCTGTTGGACGCGGACGTTTACGGCCCGTCCATCCCCAAACTGATGAACCTGAAGGGAAACCCGGAGATCAGTGACGGTACGTGGACTCCACAAGGGTTTCGTTGAGCTCTCTGTAAATACAAAACTTTACTCTCCGTGTTCCCGCAGACAATCGGATGATTCCTCTGACCAACTACGGCGTCCCGTGGTGAGTCCACCCCCTCCATCAGATCACGTCTTGTAGAGTTGGATACCTGATGCAGTTCTGCTTCCCGTCAGCATGTCCATGGGCTTCCTGGTGGAGGACACGTCTCCGATCGTGTGGAGGGGGCTGATGGTCATGTCTGCTGTAGAACGCCTGCTCAGACAGGTGACAGGCGTGTTTTTGTCCCGTTAAACATCTCACGAGGCAGCGATTATAATTTTACTTGTGTTTAGGTGGACTGGGGCTCGTTGGACTACCTGGTGGTGGACATGCCCCCTGGGACAGGAGACGTCCAGCTGTCAATCACCCAGAACATCCCTATAGCAGGTCAGTGTCACAGGCCGTTGTTGAAAATCATTTCTGTTTCACCTGACCTGAATGTTTTTATTAAGTTGAGGCGACGGCGTTGATGTTTGTGTGGTAGGTGCGGTCATCGTGTCCACGCCGCAGGACATCGCTCTGCTGGACGCTCGCCGAGGAGCTGAGATGTTCAAGAAAGTGAACGTTCCGGTAATCTTCCTGTGTCGGTTTTTTGCGGTTGGACCAGAAACGCTGTCGGGTCGGTCTTAAGACTGAATGTTCCTGCAGGTTCTGGGTCTGGTGCAGAACATGAGCGTCTTCCAGTGTCCGAACTGTCGCCATCAGACCCACATCTTTGGTTCCGATGGAGCCCGGCAGCTCGCCGACACCCTGGGAGTGAAGTTTTTAGGTGAGATTTTCTGTTTCCTAACAATGAATTGGATGGTTCTGGGGGCTGTCAGAACAGGTGGATCTTATTGACACCTATGAAGGGAGTGGGCGGGGCTTCAGCAGAAGGGGGTGGAGACCTTTATACCCTGAACAAGTGTTGTTTTGTTTCAGGCTCCATGTTTGTGTTTTTGTCATTCAGGGGACGTCCCACTTCACCTGAACATCAGAGAGACGTCAGACAGAGGACAGCCGGTGGTCGTCTCGTCTCCGGACAGCCCCGAGGTCTCGACTGCTCTACTTTACTCAACTCTATTCTATTTTACTCTACTTGGCTGCTACTCTATTCTACTCTACCCAACTCTATTCTACTCTACCCAACTCTATTCTACTCTACCCAACTCTTCTACTCTACTCAACTCTATTCTACTCTACCCAACTCTATTCTACTCTACCCAACTCTATTCTACTCTACTCAACTCTATTCTACTCTACCCAACTCTATTCTACTCTACCCAACTCTATTCTACTCTACCCAACTCTATTCTACTCTACCCAACTCTATTCTACTCTACCCAACTCTATTCTACTCTACCCAACTCTATTCTACTCTACCCAACTCTATTCTACTCTACCCAACTCTATTCTACTCTACCCAACTCTATTCTACTCTACCAACTCTATTCTACTCTACTCAACTCTATTCTACTCTACCCAACTCTTCTACTCTACTCAACTCTATTCTACTCTACTCAACTCTATTCTACTCTACCCAACTCTTCTACTCTACTCAACTCTATTCTACTCTACCCAACTCTTCTACTCTACTCAACTCTATTCTACTCTACCCAACTCTATTCTACTCTACCCAACTCTATTCTACTCTACCTAACTCTATTCTACTCTACCCAACTCTATTCTACTCTACCCAACTCTATTCTACTCTACCCAACTCTATTCTACTCTACTCAACTCTATACTGCAACACGCTTATCAAACCCTCAGTCCGGGACTTTGGCACCTTCTAGACTCCTCTGTGTGATTTCTAAATGGGCCGAGGCAGCGAGGCGGGTTGAAGCTAAACCACCTGGTTCTCCTCTGTGCTGGAAAGCAAGGTAGTAACAGAGGTGAAATGGGCGTCATGTGAAACTATAAGTCAGCTCAGTACTGTGATGATCTTGTTCACAGGATTAAACAAACTGATTTATTACCAATCTTAGGAAGGTCAATAATGATGCACGGCAGCTTTCTATTTAGTAAAAAAACAAAAACAAAACCGAGTTCATTTGGGAAACAAGCACAGTTAATGTGTTGAAGCTCCAGGTTAACTCGGCTGAGTTCTGCTCCACGCCTCTTCTGGTTCCTCAATGATTGCTTCCTTTCTGAGAGCTCACGTGAAGGGGACGGGGTCCGTCAGTGATTAATGATCAAGAAGCAGCTGAGACACACTGGTCTGTGGGGAAAGAGCCTCCTAAATGTTTGATCTTCACTCGGAGCTCCTCCCTCCACCGGCTGAAGGTCTTTTTGTTTTCTTCATCCAGGCAGAGGCGTACAGGAAGGTGGCGTCTGCTGTGATCCAGAGGCTACAGGAAGTGATCGCATGACTTCCTGCTCCAACAGGAAGTCAGCTGGTCGACAGGTCATACATGTCAACATGCAAGCTGTTCAATAAGAGCAATCAGGACACTCAGAGTGACCATTCAGTGCTGAAGACGTGACGTCTGAGAAGCTCCAGGACGACTTTGTTCTTTATTATTATTATTTATAAATTATGTGAAGTGTGATTGAGCTGCTCCTAATCCAGAGTTGGTAATACTTCTGTATATTTCAATGTTTTTAAAACCATTAAAGTCACTAATAAAAGAAACAATATTATATTTTTGCTTTCTGTATTTTTCAAAATAAAGTTGTGCCAATGACAAATATTTCATCCTAATGATTTATTTTAACTAGTTTTAACGTCAGTTTCATGATAAACAGAACAAATTGTTTATTGTTTTAAGTTTATGAATGATTTTCTGCAGCGCATGTTTTATCTGTTTGGATCTTAGAAGAGACTCGCTGTTAGAACCACAGACTCAGGGCCCAAAGGGTCTCAGGGACCTAGAAGGTTCTGAGAGGCCTAAAAGGTCTCAGGTGTCCAATGAGTCTCAGGGACCTAAAAGATCTCAGGGGCCCAAAGGTTCTGAGGGGTCAGAAGGTCTTGGGGGGTCCAAAGAGTCTCAGGGGCCTAAAAGATCTCAGGGGCCCAAAGGTTCTGAGGGCCCTTGAGATCTTTTAGGCCCCTGAGACTCTTTGGACCCCCCAAGACCTTATGACCCCTCAGAAACTTTTTGGGTCCAAAGGTTCTGAGGGGCCTAAAAGATCTCGGGCCCAAAGGTTCTGAGGAATCTAAACGGTCTTGGGGGCCTTTGTGGGGGAGTGGTGGCGCAGTTTTTAGAGACGGTGGACCTGTGATTGGAAGATCGCCGGTTCAAGCCCCGGTACCGACAACATAAAAAAAAGGGGGTGGAAAAAGATGAAACACCCACACCTGCCTCCACCCTCATTCGTCCCACTCTGGGCCCCATGAGCAAGGCCCTTGACACCCACCATCTGCTCCCTAAACAGGTCTCTCGAAAATTAGTTCTTGTGTCTCAATGAGCCTACTGTACCTGGATAAATAAAGGGTAAATGGGGAAAAAAAGTGTCTCAGGGGCCCAATGGGTGTCAGGGGCCTAAAAGATCTCAGGGGCCCAAAGGTTCTGAGGGGTCTTAAAGGTCTCAGGACAGAGCCCCCAAATAATCTCAAGAGCCTACAGGTTCTGAGGGGTTTAAAATGTCTCAGGGGCCCAAAAAGGTCTGCTCAAAATCATATCCAAGAAAAAACAAAAAATCAAGTGCAACCATGGACTGGACCACCAAAGCCTCTGGCTCATGGTGTCTCCTGCAGGTGGGCGGTCCACATGATCCCATGTTGGACTTTGTCCCCCTGGACCTCATGGGTAAAGATCTGGCTACTGTGAGCTGATCCACGGGGCCTGGTTCCTGGGTAAGGGTCTGGTATTATTCCAGATCAGGTATTGTTCATCCAGTGTCCAATGTCTCAGTGTCTCTATGTGGACAAATGTCTCAGTGTCTATGTGGACAAATGTCTGGTCTAATGTCTCAGTGTCTATGTGGACAAATGTCTGGTCCAATGTCTCAGTGTCTATGTGGACAAATGTCTGGTCTAATGTCTCAGTGTCTATGTGGACAAATGTCTGGTCCAATGTCTCAGTGTCTATGTGGACAAATGTCTGGTCCAATGTCTCAGTGTCTATGTGGACAAATGTCTGGTCTAATGTCTCAGTGTCTATGTGGACAAATGTCTGGTCTAATGTCTCAGTGTCTATGTGGACAAATGTCTGGTCTAATGTCTCAGTGTCTATGTGGACAAATGTCTGGTCCAATGTCTCAGTGTCTGTGGACAAATGTCTATGTTTATTAAATTTGTTCATT